>CM031237.1:605523183-605650316 GCA_018340775.1 Taxus wallichiana var. yunnanensis | reverse complement strand
AAACCTATATTATTAATAATGAGTTATAATATAACTCATATTAATAATATTACAATATATAATAATGAGAGCACTATGATATTTCTAACATTCCCCCCTTAGTGCGAACATGGGGAAAACACCATCTTCAACTAAGTAAAGATGCCGCTCAGTAGCTCGCACATGGTCTCGATATCGAATCTGACTGTGGGGAACTACATCATCCAGGGACCATTCAACCTATTAGATGAATACATGAACTGGGACCATTCAACCAATTCACATCAACCATCAAATCAGTCTGATCAAGAACACTTCCTGTAATAGTATCAATGGTACAAATCATTATCATCAAGGGGGACACACAAGCACTGCACTGCACACAGGAACAGGGATGCTCATCTGTTCTTATTCATCACACAAGACACAAAGATGTCACTAAAGTAGTTTGCGGCCTCTGAGGTAGTGACAAACTCGAGGACGCTGATTTTCCTCCTGCCTCCATCCTCCAATAAGAGGATATCAAAACAGATAATCTTCATCACTTGAATAATTAATAGGTTCATTGTCACTTGTAGGATTAGAATAATCATCCCAATCAGAAACTTGAACCAAATAATAATAAACTTCTTTATACTGGCAGAGATAAAATATATTAGAACTTGACAGATAACCAACTTACTGATATAAACAAGCAGATTTTAGAATGATCGCCAAACCAAAATACCCATTTCTTTATTCAAGCCTCTACTAATACTGACCACACATTTCAATGCTGAGAATATTGAAATTAGAATCTCTGTATCAACTGTTCAATGATGTTTCAGATCAGAATGATGTTGATCCCGTAATGAGCTTTGAAAAAATTCCAAGCTAGCGTAGATGCAGATTTTCTCAAGGCTGTGCATGAATGAACCACACGTGAAAGGAGAATGACTGAATACCATGAAAAATGCACATATTTATGGCGTGGGATTGGGAGTATTCAATGCGTGCACCAAAAAAATGGAATGCAATCAATTTTGTGATAGATCTGACGTCATATCCAGCTTTAGTTACGATACCAAATGTTGGTTCAGCAGACTTTTCACAGGAAATAATAGTTTGATATTATATTCTCCATTAATTACAAATAATACTGAGGCTAATAAATAGCCATGGAAATAGAAAACTAACCTCCTACAAACCAGGAAGTCACACAACAAAACAACCCGTTAATATCATTACGGGTATAACAAAAATATATTGTTGAAACAATATAACAAACCTATATTATTAATAATGAGTTATAATATAACTCATATTAATAATATTAAAATATATAATAATGAGAGCACTATGATATTTCTAACACATTCAAACTCATAACAGAGGTATTCTAGTGAATCATTGCTTATTAATAATAGGTCATTGAAAGAACCCAGTTGAACCCAACAAAAAGAAATATAAAATAACAAAAAAGTACAAGTGTAACAACAATCATCTCTACCCTCATCATCACCAGAAGCCAGCCATGGCAAGAAACGGGGCTGAGTAAATGGCACCAACTCTATCATGTTGTTTACTAAAAACATAATAAGAGAACAACAAAGAATTGGGGATAAGAGCAGGAATATCATGAAAGATGCAATCAGGCAACACAGTCAAGTGCACCCAATAACATTATTGCCACAGAAAAGGAGCCCAGTTTAGGGCATCGTAAACTCGTTAGGACACCCAATAAGGGTCACTGTAAAACTAGAACTTGGACGACTTAAAAACAATTGAAACTAAGCTTAATTCGTACGCAGTGACGGGAAACAGGGGATTTTACCACCAAAAAATCCGTATCGTGCTCTCAGATATTACAGGCAGAAGTCAATCTTGTAGAGGATTTCGCTTCCTCTTGTTGGGTTTCCATTTTGGCAGCTAAATTGGGCATTACAGTTAAGATTTCCTGTAAAACGCAGCAGCACGGTGTATAGTGAGCGTTGTATTCGCCAGTATTTATGGAGGTTGACTTCATCTACAACTGTTGCATATTAATAAGAAAACACACGCTGCATTGATATTTATATATGGATAATGGCAGGAAATACGGTATATTAAACTTAGCGCCTTCGGACAAATTGAATGAACCATCGTTTAAATTAATAAATGGAAATATTAATTTAGTAAGTGGTCTCTTTTTTAAAGACATAAGGATATGGTGCTGCAAACTATTACCATTGGTGCAGTCGCACTATGCATAAGAGGCGCAAACTATTACCTTTATCTAATGGATTAAATAATGTGATAAAGGAGGGAGCACTTCCACGGTGGAAATGGGAATTGGGAATAGCTGTACACTCATTTATTACTATAAATTTTTCTTTTCCAAGTTAGTTGCATACTAAAAATGTATTTATTCAACACTCCGTACAATTCTTTTCCTGCAAAGAAATGCTCTCTCCAGTTCTCAAAATTTGTGAATGTGAATAAAGTAAATTAAATGATCAGTTTGCAACTGTACATGCTGAATTGACTGACGGGAAATTTGAAAGGTTGCCCTTCTAATGACAATTTAAATAAAAAGCTAAACTTCTTTATTGTCAAATGTTTTCTGGATTTTGCTTTTTTTATTACGGGAAAATTTTCTTTAGCACTTTTCCGATGGGTTCAATTTTGAACGCTGGCGAGTCAATAATCCCATTTTTGATTATTTGTTTATGTCAATGTCTAGTTGGTCAAAATAATTAAAGGCATTTATGATATTGCTTTTAATATTCAAAATTCAAATAGGTCGTAGAGTCTAGGGATTTAATAAATATTGTCAATTAGTATTTCAAGTCTTGTGTCATCAAATCTTATTTGTCTTTAATATCAAAATAATGGTGTCAACAAAATATGTCAGTCGGTCATCATCAAATGTTAAGTGTCGTTGTCATTTTTTCATTTGTAAGTCATGTTAAGTCATGTGTCAAAATATAAATTTTTCATTATTCATCAAAAGATTCAAAATAATCAGTGTTGTGTTGCAGTTTAGTCATTTTTCAGTCATCAAAAAGTGTCATAAAAATTTTAAAAAAAAAATTAATTCACGGATGCATTTTCGGTGTTACCCGACGTCCTGACAACTAATGATCCTTAAAAAGAAAAATTTGCTGAGCTAGTAGCATGAAACCGGAGGTAGGAGGCATCGGAGGTTGGAGGTCATTCAGCGACCTCTCATCAGTCGCCAACGATGGGGCCGCATAGATGGTTTGGTGACATTTTTGTGGTGTATTTGCTTTCAGCTTGTGTCGTGTGCTTCTTGTCATTTTTTTTTCGAGTTCTAGTATCAGTGTTCCTGTTTGTAGTGTTCATGATTGAATAAGTGGAAATTTCACATTGAGGGGGGGAACATGATTCCAATGTTCCATTTCCAGTATGTCACCTTTTTCTATGTATGTACGAGCAAATGATTTCAAAGAGAATTTCCTATGTTATTCCCTCGGTGAAGGAGATATTGATGAGGGCTGATAATAGTACTTGGCACATCATGATGTGGTTGTAGGTAAACCACTTAAAACATTCATTTGTGGTTTGTGGTAAACCAATAGCAAAACCACCATTCTTGGTTGTTGGTAATCCATTTGTAAAACCACCACTTTTTGGTTTGTGGTAAACCAATTACAAAACCACCATTCTTGGTTGTTGGTAATCCATTCGCAAAACCATCACTTTGTGGTTTGTGGTAAACCAATTGCAAAACCACCATTCTTGGTTTGTGGTCAACCATTTGCAAAACCATCCCTAAGGTTTGTGATCATCCTGTGAAAATCACCAAATCATGAGCAGGTGCAAGTATAAGGCAGGTTTTCCCCATGTTCGCACTAAGGGGGGAATGTTAGGAATATTATAGTGCTTCACATATTTATGTGTGTGAATAATAATTACGTGTGTAATTATTATTGTTGAGAGATTATTGTTAGAGATGTTATAATATATTGTTTCAACAATATATTATTATATTTATTGTTATGTGTGGGTTACGTGAGTTATTCTCACCCCACATAATTAGGCTTGGTTGAGATTTTGTAGTTGAGTTAGTTTCCTATATTCTAGGGAAACTCCAGCCTATATATTAGGCTATTGTATTGTGTGAAATATATAGAAAATATAATATTATTGTGTGTTATTTCCTGTGTAAATCATTGTCGCACTTACACATATTACTCAAAATCTTATATGGATGAATGTAAGATTGAATATACCTAGCTCAAAACTAATGGAGGATGCTCAAAGATGAAAATTCCTATATTTAATGTTATATGCATACAAAGGTGTAAGAAGAAAGGTAGGAGGAGGGTTATTTATATAACCCATTGGTTTGAAGAAGCTTTGCATCCTATTGTATGTGGGATAATAGAAAAGCTAGGTTAGTTAGGGATAAACATACTTTAATTTTTCTTTAGGGGAGATTAATATATCATTAGTGATTCATGGGAGTTGAGGGGGTGTATTAATTAATCAAGAGTGATTAACTAATAGGTAGGTGTAGCTTATAAAATCTTTTTAGAGGAAAGTTAGCATGATTTGGGTTATGAGGGATTTTAATCCAATAAATGATGATTTATTGATTAGATAAAAGAGACAGTTAATTAATTAATCTAGAAGGAAAGGAACACTAATTAATGTAATGTCGTTAATCATTATATTTAGCGATAGAATATTTAATTAATTAGCATAATATAATTAATCAACAGTGATAGAAGAGAAAATGTGCATTGTTGACGATATGTCTTCAATTTGTGGAAAGGGTATAATTATCATAATTTAAGTATTTAAATTACTTGATTTGAATTATAGGTATCTACATTTTCCCCTCTTTAGGGTGGCGTAAGTGATGCCACCTCAAATATAGTAGACAAGTACAAACACGTGAATTTTGAAGAGATAGAAGAAAAATTAGTGGAGTGAAGGATGCCCTCAAGTGTTGATGGGGTGATGAAAGAGGTCGATCGACAATCGAAAGGAATTGAAATAGGAATAGAGGAGGGGAAAGATGCCTTAAGTGAATTAGAAGAATAACGTTGATAGGAGAATGATATAAAAGAAGAATAAATATGGAAAGAAAAACTAGATTTCATCCATTGTATTGTAACAACTTTTTTGTCATCAAATTTTCATTGATCTACGCATCGGTCCTTATTAAAAATATAAGCATACGACAAAAGTGTAGAATGATATGAAAATTCATAATACAAATAATTTTCCATTGCTTAAAAACCAACTCAATGAAATATATTGAATGCAATGTAATACAAGAAGTAAAAAAGCTCACTTAATAGGGAAATAAGTACAAACACACATACCCAAACCAACAATGGTCAAGACGATTATACAAATGTTTTTTTATCAAGCTGAAGATCCCAAATGTTCATGATTAATGAAAAGGGTTAAAAATGATGCCCCAAACAAGGATACATCTGAGGGGAATTGATGAATGATGCATGGTCTAGTGATAAAGCTTTGTGTGTTACGAAACAAGATTTCTGCATAACCTTGATGTTTCCCAGTACGAGAAGAAGAAAGGAGTCTATTTTTTTAAATCGTCGAGATCCATGTGATCCGCAAGTCATTTGGTTTGAGAACATGAAAAAAGGCTAGTAATATATGGGATGAATACCATGCATGTGACACAAATTTCAGTTGTGTATGATTATTTTACCAGTTTTTGCAATTTTTGAATTTTTACAATTTTTAGGATTTTTGATTGATTTTTTAAATTTGATGAAAATTTTGATTTTTGAAATTTTTAGTGATTTTTTATTTTTGGGAAGAATGATGGTGGAGAAAATCACCCGAAAGTAGAAAATATTCCCATGGAGAAGAAAGGGTGCTAGGTGGCAAAAAAATTCCCAAAGTAGCAAAAAAACAAATTAGAAATAATTATTTAATAAAAATAATTATCACGATGGGTGGAAGAAAAATTTAGAATGAACATGACGGTAAAAACATGCCTCGGGGGCAACATGATGGGTTAAAACCACTAAATATACCCCTCTAGGGGTTAAATCATCACAAATAATTTTTTTTTACCACAACCCTACCAATTTTTACCATGACACATTGTGAACTGTGAGCGAGATGACATGAGTGCGCAGACCCATCCACAGGAGGCGCACTTACACCATTTAGGAGTACGCCCGAGAGAAGGACGATGGACCATTCATGAGTACCCCATCCATCTTCATTTATTATTTGTATTTAATTGCATTTTTAGGTAAAATATGAGGTTGAAAGTGTGTGTGCATGCCCTAGGGGTGCGTAATCATCCAAGACATATGTGCATGCATGTGCACATATTGAAACATGTGTGCATGCATGCACAGTTTAAAAGAACGCACCCATACGTATAGGGTGGGAAAGTGTGTACATAGAGGTGCACACACTAGAATGTCCATGTAGGAATCCTAAAGGACATGCATTCGCAAGTTGGGGGTTAGTTATGTTGTGTGCACACATAAAAACATGATTGCATAGGTGCCATAGATGGCACGAACATGTGCTTGGCATGAACATTCCGAAATGGTGCACACTTGCCTAAAAGGGTGCACAAGCGCTAAAATTGAATATTCTAGAAGAAATATAGGATATTCTTAGAAGAATGTTAGTTGATGAATACAATAGATGAGATATGAATTAGTACTTAGAAGAATAGAAGAAGATAGATGAAAATAAAGTGCCTTAATGTTTGTGTTTCACTCGAATGTTTCGTTCCTTTTAGAAACAGATAAGGGTCAGGGGCTAGGAGGAATACCCGTAGAATGTCGAGATGATGTGCGCGTACTATAGAGAAAGATCAGCCGACTGCGAAGAACTCCTTTTGTCTTGGAAGGACTACTCGCAAATAAGAACACAAGACCACAAGATTTTAATTAGACAATAAATGAGGAAACTGCCTTGGGCCTGAAATATAAAACTTCCTTTCGAAGGTGGTCAGCCTCGCTAATATGAATTAACACAAAAGACTATAAGATATCAATTAAATTGCTTTGTTGAACCGGGTAGGGGAAAGGTCAAGTTATTGGTTATAGTCGATAACCGATGGCGGTTATCGATAACCGATGGCGTTATCCGATGACCGATATCGGTAGAGTCTAGGATCTCGAAGGTTAGTTGTTTTGTGGGGTGGTGGTGTTATTTGGTAGTTGTGTTATTTGTAGGGTCAGTATATAGGTGATATTAGGAAATAGGATGATGAGAGGTAGATGAATGACAAGCTTAGATGCAATGACACGTTGGGTAGTGGATCCAAGAATGGATTTGTGGGGACTTATGATTCAAAAAGTTGAAGAAATGTTATTAAAGAGGACATGCAAGATGTAACTTACCGATTATTCATGGAGATGCAGTCCAAGAGCTCGATGGCAAAGGCGAACTCGAGGTAGGATGGTCTCAGCACACAAGCAGCAGATCAAATCAGCCGAGTATCACAGGCTCTGTATCCAAATGCAGCAAATCCTTGGCTTACTCTCCTTGTCTCTTCACTTGTCTCTGCCACGGTCAAGTGAAGATCCGGACTCTCTTGATCGCCTCCCGATGCTCTTCTTTTTGATTCAAAGAATCCTTTCCTCTAATCCAAAAATGAAATTCCGATCCTTTGTTTTGGTTTGGGAGCCCATTTATAGGGAACCGATGGCGGTTACGTAACCGACGGCGGTCGAGTAGAACCGCATCGGTAAGGGAAAAAGTAGGCTATTTTTAGTAAAATCACCCACCTTCCCGCTTTTCTCCCAAGAGATTAGTCATGGGCTTGGTCAAGTGACTAGAAGGTCGGTTTTAGGTGCGAGAAAGGGGTCCTTAGTCATGGGTGTAGGTGTAGACCAAGTTTTAGGTTTTAATTAGGTTAGTTTAGGATTAGGGCTAGGTCATGATGAGGTGGCAAAATGAGGTGGCAGTGTGAGGTGATGGGGATTTATCAATTACAAGGTAATTAATAAATAATTGTGTAAGGTTTAGGTAATGAGGTTAGGTCATAAATGGGATGCGCAGGGTCACAAGGGGTCATAAGAAACGAATTTGTGTCTACATTAGCCCTTATTGTCGTGTAGCTTGTGTTGTAAAGCTACACGGAAAATAATATGAAGTGGTTTCTCCCGTTAAGGATATAGGTAATCCCCCTCAAATCTATCATGGATTGAGTGAACGGAAATCGTGGATAGGGTTGATAAAGGGTACATGTTGTAGAGAGGATGGTAAGGTGGTGGGGAGGTCCAAGGCAGCAGATGCATGTTGAAATGCAATAGTGTGACTAGGGTACATGATTTGGTGAGCAAACCAGCAAATGTATAGGCAAAGGTCGATAGTTTATCCAAACAAGGGTGATATAATCCCGGTATCCAAGGCATAGGAAGTAGCTCCAGTGGTATATAACAGGTAAGGTGTACAGAACGCTTAGGCATGTTCGGCAAGACTCAAATGGTTGGTTTGGTTGAGATAAACGCCACGGTCTAGGTCTAGGCAAAGTTGGTCGACGATCAAGTCAAGGACCCTAATCATGCTAAAACACGAACAGTGAGCTTGATTGAACAAAAGGTACAGATGGATGGATAAAATAAAACGCTGATTGTGGGTATGGTATTGAAGTGATACGGCCGTGGGTCGGGCCAAGTTGTTAGGTTACAGCCTTGGGTCGGGCCGGATGGTTAGGGTGAGGCCTTGGGTCGGGCCAAATGGGTAGGGTGAGGCCTTGGGTCGGGCCAAATGGGTAGGGTGAGGCCTTGGGTCGGGCCAAATGGGTAGGGCGAGGCCTTGGGTCGGGCCAAATGGGTAGGGCGAGGCCTTGGGTCGGGCCAAATGGGTAGGTTGAGGCCTCCCAGCCAAATGGTCGAGGCCTCGGGTCGGCCAAATGGGTAGGGCGAGGCCTTGGGTCGGGCCAAATAGGTAGGTTGAGGCCTTGGGTCGGGCCGAATAGGTAAACAAATGGTGTTCAAATGGTGTTCAAGAAAAAGGTGGATATAGGCGATATGTGGTTAAAAAGGGGCAAATGGTAAATAAGGGCAAAAATTGGGGAAAGTCAGAAAACCGATGTCGATTCTACATGACCGATATCGGTTAAGGGACCGATACCGTTCATTAGGGCAAAATGAAACCGATATCGGTTATGGGGAAAAACCTATAAAAAGAAAAAAATACGGCTTGTCATTGTCACTTGTGTTATTTGAAAACCAAATTGATTTGTTCGACATGGAGAGTTGAGATTGGAGGTTTTATTGAGTGAGGTGGAGCTATTTTGCTAGAGGAGTGAGTTGTTTATGGGACCGAGTGAGGAGGAGGCAACAGCTTGATTGGCCGGGACCCAAAGCAGATCGTAATCGGAGCTATGGCACGAGCAGAGGAGGAGGAGGGGTCGACCAGCTGGACCACCACCACCCATCCCACCATGACGACGTGTCGTCGTTCGGGTAGGTTCTAACTCTTTATTTTGTGCATTTGAATGGTATTAAGCTAAATTGGGGGTTTGGGTAGAATTTACATGTTTTAGAAAATAATGAGTAAATGGACGTAATTTGAAAAATGAAGAGGATAGATGGGTAAAATAGGCAAGGCGGCCGGGTGGGTAGGTTTTTAGGGTGTTTGGGTGGGTAGATAAGTAGAAAAATGCAAAAAGTGGGTGGGGGGGGCGCGCGGGGTTCGCTCGGAAATGATAAGTGACCAATGTCGGTCGCTAAGCGACCGACATTGGTCGCAAAATTTTAGGGGCTAGGTTCTCGTGTGGTGGACCGGACAAGGCCGTGGTCGAAGAGGGCGCGGGGAAGAGGGCCGGTGGTCGGTTGTTTGGGACCGATACCGGTCCGTAGTGTTTGTGTTGTTTTGTTTTGGTTTGTTTTGTTTGTTTTTTCTTTGGCTTGTGTGGGTTTATCGGGGGTTTGTGTGGGTTTGTTTTGTTTTGGGGTTGGGTGGGTTTGGGTTTGGGTTGGGCTTGTTTTGTTTTGTGTTTTGGGGTGTGGGTGGGGTTTGTGGGGGGGGTGGGTGGGGTTTGTTTTGGGGGGGTGGGTTTGGTATTGGGTTGGTTTGTTTTGGGTAGATTTTGGGCTTTGGGTCGGGTAGTGGTTTGGGTGGGTGGAGTTGTGGGTAGATATGGGATTTATATGGGTTGGGGTTGGGTGGGTTTTGGGTCAAGGTCAAGGTAGGTCAGCTAGAGGGGGTGGTAGAGAGTTGGGGTGTGGTCTGGGGATAAAAGGGGGTTTAGAGGGTAAAGTAGATGTTGTGATAAAGAGTAGGTCTAAGGATGTGGGTTGGTTTTGCAGCACGCGCCAGCTGACGATGTGGGATAGATGCCCCGCCGTTGGTGCGGATGCGGCCACACGTATCTGCGGCTCATCAGGTGATCATGCGCGAGGTGGGACTCGGCGGAGTCCAAATGATACAGAGCTATTGATAGAGATCACACCGATGGTCGCCCTCATCGAGAGATGGATCCGCGACCAATGTGTTCCATCTCCTGACCGGGAGATGACTATCACATCGAGGATGTGTATCGCATCCTTCGACCGCCGATCGAGGGAGAGGCAAAGTGTTCCGTAGATTCGAGACGGCGATGGACAAAGATCCTGCAGGTTTTTGGAGATGCAGCCGCGCTACTTACCTATCACAGCGCGAGTATCGGGTATGGTGACATGTACCATGCGCACCGACACGAGACACGACTGGCCATGCTGATGATGATTGGGATCACCTGCTTCGCCCTCCCGGACTCAGAGGGAGGCCGCTTTCCACGGGCATTGATGGGGGTGCTGCTTGAGATGGTGGAGGAGCATACTTGCTATGTGTGGGCACCAGTGTATCTGGTGCAGCTATACAGAGAGCTCTGGGGTTATCACCGGATGCGGTGATTTGGTATTTGTTTGACTTTTTTACTTCACTGTTGGGCATATGAGCACATCATATGCATCGACCAAAGGGCTGCCCCAAGAAGCCTGTGGCCACAGTTATATACAGATACGGCTTTCAGAGGTGGTTGGGAGTCGTGGGGCAGCCACGAGCAGTGCTTGCGGGGAGAGACGTTGCCTACTACAGGCATTTATTAGAGGGCCTGACAGTGGTAGATATTGTATGGAGACCTTACAGAGGTCATCACCCTCGCGGAGGAGCCCGCTTACGGTTGCGCTCGATCCAAAGACACATTCTGATAAAGCAGACGGAGGCCGGAGAGTACGAGAGGATACCCTAGAGAGGGTACGCAGGCAGATGGGGCTGCGACAGGACGAGCCACCTCCCTTCCCTCAACAGGAGGGATGATGTAGAGGCCCCACTGCCAGCACCACAGCCCTTGGATCCAGATTGGGTTGCTGAGAGGCCAGCAGATGACACAAAGATAGATGATGCTGGTCAGACAGAGCATACATGGTGTGGTGGGCTGGTCGAGAGCTGCGAGGGTAAGATGCCCACACACAGCCTGACTTGGCACTACTGTGATAAGAGAGAGAGATCAGCGCAGGGTCAAAGTGCAGCTCTCTACAGGGGCAAGCTTATTGCACAGCACAGCACGATAGGGGTCTTACAGGGCAACTAGCCTGTGCCAGTCAGTGCAGCACAGCAAAGACACCACCACCAAAGAAGATGACACACATAGCAGTGTACAGGTAAAGGTACAGAAGTAGTACCAAAAGAAGCAACACAGGTACCGCACCACCGCGGCCATGCACAAGACAGCACCAAAGCAACACCACCAAAGACAGCTCGGGGGCATTAGTATCAGGTGCCAGGGACCACCCCCAGCCTCCTTCAAAGGGGATCGAGAGCGCTATATGGAGGTTAGAGCGGAGGCCCGATACTATCGGATATTCTTGATGATACCGAGTTGAGTATCACCTTATACAGCTCATAGAGCGAGACCTCTCACACCCAGAGATCGCAGGAGGCGCAGCCACACACCGACATGTCCATTGATGGCAGGAGGCGAGAGGCACCACAGGGGACCAGCGGGAGAGGTGCCGAGGGCGGTGGGGAGAGCCGAGGGAGCCCGGCATGGTTTTGTATTTGTATATTGATATGGGCACCGGTCTCAGAACCGCTTATGTTTATAGAGGCTCATGTGCCTACATATTACTCATTTATTCATTCATTCATTTATCAGTATACCGCTCGCGAGCCGAGCACGGGTCAGATAGCTGAGTGGTACCGGCCTCGAGCCTAGTATATTTTTGATATGAGGGACCGGCCTGCGAGCCGAGTCGAGATTATTGATAGTTATCATGCCTCGTGTGCCGGCTTTGTTGGATTATGAGATCACAGAGGCCCCGATGCAGGGCACAGTGTATATTTGAAAACTTGTATATATATATATAGATGATGTTTTGATCCACATGTTGTGTTCAAAATGTTTTTAAGTATTTTGTCGATGGTTTATGATATAGAATGTATGATGAGTTTAATTGACATGTTGATATATGGATGATGTGTTATATGATGAAATGTTGCATGTTTTGGTGCTGGTTTTGGGACATTGTTATATATGTATCTGATGAGTTGGATCCAAATGATGTATAGATAGATAGTTTTTTGTTTTGTTTTGGTATCCTTAGTTGATGACTTGTTTGTTTTTGTAAAATAGATGATGTTAATGAAATTGTAATGATATGTGTGGTGGATGGACAAATATGGATAATGGTGATGAGATGCAGGAAAAGAGGCGGGCGCGACAAAAATTAGGTAAAAAACGAAGAAAAGAACCATGTTTCAAAAAGGCAGGTGTATAACCGATATCGGTTAGATAACCGACGGCGGTAGTTAGTAGACCGATATCGGTTACATAACCGATACCGGTTATTTAGGTATGAGCTTTTCTAAAAATAAAAAAGCTAGGGTGGCAACTTAAGTTCTAATTTTGAGAGCCATGCAAGAAGTTAAATACGCGAACGCGACGCTTTTTGACGACTGAGACAGGTAATTGCATGAGAAATTTGAGTGATAAGGAGAAAAGAGACAGGGAAAGTGAATGTGTTCTGAGATTCAGAAGGCAGAAAGGTGAATTTGAAAAAGGTGGTGATAATGGCGGGACGAGGAGAAACATCCAAAGAGGCGTGGACAAGAGGGAAGACAAGGGCCACCTCAAGCTACCGCAACCCAAGAGGTAACGCTTTTGTTTGTGATTTGACTTCGCATGTTTTGTGAATAAGATGGGGGAGAGTATGTGGGTAGATATGAGAAAGAAAAGATGATAACAAGGGTTATAAATGAGGTGAGTGTTACGTGGTAGGTAATCAAGGGTTTCGGGTATGTATGTGTATACAGAGAGGAATAAACGAGCAATTTATTGTCGTAGGTGGTTGTTTTAGGCAAGGTGTATGAAAGTAACAGTGACCGATATCGGTTAGGGATAATCGGTATCGGTTACTCAACCGGTACCGGTTAGCTGTAAACGATACCGGTTGCTATAGGAATTTCCAGAATTTGAGAAAAAACCCGGGGATTTGAGGAATTGAATGGTTGTTTGTTATTTGGATGTATGCGCAGCAGAGGCGGTGGTTAAGGATGAATGATAGTGTACCAAAATGTTGTCACGAATCCGAGTGGATGTAACGCCACCGAATGGACATTGATAAATCATTTGGGGTTAAGTGGAATCCGCTATTATTCACGAATCGCACGTAACCATGCTATGTTACAAAGCGTTGATCGAAAGATGGAATCCCGAGAAAATACCTTCTATCCGCCAACAGGGAAATGACAATAACATTTAGAAGATGTGTTCCGTATTTTGAGACTCCCAATTATAGGAAAACCAAGATATCGTGCATTACCTAGCGGGCACGGGAGCGATAACAAAGCAGATTTGGTCCATATGCACGAGATTTGACACAATGAGGTTTATCATTTACGTATGGGATAATGTATGCAGACATCCCGAGGAGACAAGGTTAGCAGTAGTATATTAATGATAGTGGTAGGGTATTATGCATTACCGAGGCGTAAGGGGGAAGATTTCCAAAGGCATTGATGTGTGTTATCCGGGAGATGATAGAAAGGAACGTGACTTTCGCATGGGCACCGCATATTTGGCGGAGTTATACAAGGGTTTATGGGCTTGTAGGTGAAAATCACAGATGACGCTGGATTGTTCATACTTATTACACTTTGTTGGGCCTATGAGCACATTGTTTGTGTGTGACCAATAGGCCGACCCATCCAAATGAGAGAGACCGAGTACAGAGGTCGGGATTCGAGATGATGGGTCCAGAATGCAACAAGAGGCAAGATCTCAGCCGTGACGGTGACATTGAGTATTACAGGTAGGTATGGGAGAGGGTGACGATTACATTGATATCTCACAAGCGGCCTTACGGGAACTATATGGTAACAGAGAATATAGCCGAGGAGTTGAGGGGTGTAGAGCGATTGAGGTGGATCGCAGGGGCACAAAGCCAGTGAGTATGAGAGGATTCCTCTAGATCACGTGCGCGCGACAATTGGGATTGGCACAAGACATACCGCAGCTTATAGACCATATATGAGGATTGACGCCGAGGCAAAGATTCTCACCTCCCCAGCCAACACCTCCAGAAGGGCCTGAAGAGGTAGCAGCCGATCGCAGGGTAATGGATGCAGGAACGACAGAGGCCTATAGATTATGGTGGGTAGCAGAACTGTGAGGTGTACGTGATCGTCCTGACATAGCGGTGATTACAGCAGAGAGGGATCGTCTGCAGCGTTTGGTTCAGCAGCTCCAAACGCAGGTGAATGAGACAAGAGGATTGTTAGTGGTTGCAGAGTCACGGGCGGAGAGACTAGAGGCTGGAGTCCTCCATGTGAGAGGGCGTATTCATATGTTACAGGAGAGATTGGCAGATCAGTGGGCGGTACCAATAGCCGTGGTACCTTTGAGGACAGAGAGGCCTAGCGAGAGGGGTCGACGATCACGATCATCACCTAGTTCGGGATGAGGCGTGAGGGTCTAAATAAATGTTAGCAAGGTATAAGAATAAATAAGAGTACCGACCTACGTGTCGATGATAGAGAAGATGTATTTGTTTAACATCTAAATAAAACGAGATATGTATGTTGATTTGAGTTATAATAATAAGAATGTTTTCGTTTTGACTTTCGGTGTTTTGAAAAAGGATAAAGAGGAATGTGATTAAATAGAAATACACAAAAATATTTATATTTACCACACATGATAGGTTATGGTAGGGGATGGTCGAGCTAACCTTGGGAGACCCCATGTCTCCGAAGTGCTACCTACATAGCCCATCGCACAAAGCAAGGAAGGGCCTCGATCGATGTAGTTCTCCTTAGGATCGGGAGAGGCGAATTCAGGCAATTTGGTACGGTTTAGGCAATTGGTTGGTTGGTAAGAATATTGATATTAATATTGGTAAGGTAAGGTTGTTGGTGTCGGTAATGAATTGGTGATGTTGTAAAAGGTATAAGGGAAGCGAAAGTTAGCCTACCCAAGTAGAAGGGAACCATGTCCTGATTAAGATCAACACACAATCCTAGATGCGAGGCAAAGCGGAAAGAGTGCTCCGTAGGTGAAAAGAGCTAAACAAACCACACAACGTAGAACAAGCTTGAAGCCCTAGGTACCATGCATAGACGAGAAGTCAATAGGTGAAAAGAGTTGTATGATCACAATATATCGGGTGTACGTTACGTCCCTTGAGTTGAAACAAATGGTGAGGTGAGGTGGATGATATAGCTGAGGTACAGAGAACTTGTTACAAAGTGAGTGTTCTGACGAAAGAGAACCTACCCTAAATAGACAAGTCCATGACCCAAAAAGTTCTTTTGAATGAGGCTTTTATTTGACTGAATATAGACTGATCGATGCGGGAAGTCTACAAGGGATATTGATTGTATTATTCTTGAGGTCTTCACGAAGCGATCAATGCGAGAAGCTTCTAATAAAGGCGACTCGACCTTCGAGGGAGCAATCTATTTATAGTAGCAAAGCAGATATATTTTAGTGCATAGCTATCCTTCGAGGGAGCAATATATAATAGCAAGAAATTTAGATGACTAGATGTTTTTTTTTTTTTTTAGATGACTAGATGTTTTTTTTTTTTTTTTTGCGTGAAGCATCTAGTTTGGTAGGAAGTTTGACTCAAGAAAATCCCATAAGAATATGGCTTATTTTAATACTTTGAAGTCATGGACTAGACTAAAAAGGGGAAGGCATCGTTTAGGTGAGGTGAGAATCAAACTATGTGAGCTTGATTTTTATTATGAGGTGTAGGAAACGAAGTGCATGTGGTGGTATGTGAGCTCAAGGGACGAGCGGTAGGTAGATAAGAAGTGATATAACACTAAATTCAATAGTAGAATGGTCGAAGATGCAAGGCATTAAGGGGTTCAGGCTCAGGTTTACCATTAAGCGAAGCTAAACGATAAGTGCCTGATCCATAAGTGTGAGTGATTATATAAGGCCCAATCCAATTAGGAGCAAATTTTCCACGTTTGCTCTTTTCTAGTTTGGTTACATGTTGATTCTCTTTGAGGACAAGATCACCAACCTTAAAGGTACGCTCATGAAGTCGCTTATCATAAGCACGTTTGATGCATTTTTGATAGATTTGAAGGTGATCAAGAGCCGTAAGATGACGTTTGTTAAGAAGCTCCAATTGGGCTAACCGCTCTTGGCGGAAATCATCGTTGGTGAGAATATCCTGAAGAGATATTCTAAGGGAGGGTATTTGTACTTTGAGAGGCAGACAGCCCTCTGTACCATATACCAAAGAAAAAGGTGTGGCATTAGTGGAGGTACGAATGCTAGTACGATAAGCCCAAAGGGCAAAGGGAATGTGATCGTGCCAATTTCTTCTGGATTCATTGACAACTTTCATGAGGATTTTGGTTAGGGTTTTATTAGAAGATTCACTGTCCCATTTTCCCGCGGATAGTAAGGCGATGAGAAACTAAGTTTGATACCAAAGTTGTCACAAAGGTCTTGTAACAACTTGTTTTTAAAATATTTACCATTATCTGTTATTAGGCGATGAGGAATACCAAAACGACAGATAATGTGATGGTTAATGAATTCGACAATTTTTTCCTTTTTGATCGAAACGAGTGGAATGGCCTCCACCCATTTTGTGTAATATTCGGTGGCTGTGATTATCCATCGGTGACGTTGTGAAGAGGATGGGTGAATCTCACCAATAAGGTCTAAACCCCATTGTGAGAAAGGCCAAAGATCTCGTGTGACTGCGCAATGATGGCTAGGAGTATGTTGAAGGTTAGCATGTTGTTGACACATAACACAACGCTTAACATATTCGTAGTAGTCGTTATTGAGAGTAGGCCAATAATAACCTAGGCGAAGGATTCGTTTAGCCATGGCAAGGCCACTAAAATGTCCACCACAAATACCGTCATGGACTTATTGGATGGTATGGGTGACCTCCGCGCCGGTGAGACATCGAAGGAGGATGCCATCAAAGCCACGTTTATAAAGGAGTCCCCCCATAACTACATAACGAGAAACACGTTTAAGAAAAGCACGTTTACCAGTACTAGTAAGGTCAGATGGGAGAACAGAGGTTGTAAGGTAGTCGTGAAATTGGTGATACCAAGTATCCTGTGAATTAGCGTATACACAAGTATTTATCATACAAACTACCGGGGTTGAGTAGATGGGGCAAAAAGTTGTTGGACCACGACGAATAATTCAGAGTCAATGATGAAGCTGAATTTTGAGGCTAAGAAAGCCATAGTATCCGCAAATTTGTTAGTGGAGCGGGAATGGTTTGATAGAATAGTGAGTAAATAAGGCTAAAAGTGAGTCCACGTAGTATTTGTACTTTTGAAGTTCCTCATTTTTACATTGGTAGATGCCCATAAATTGATTGACTACCAATTGAGAGTCACCAAAAATATTGATAGATTTGATACCTAAGTGTATCGCAACTTGAGACACTAACAAGGGCCTCGTATTCCGCCGTATTATTAGTGCAGGGAAATCAAGCCGGAATGAAAGAGGCATAGGTTCAAAGCGTCAAGAGGATGAGAACAACGCCGCTCCTCCGCCGCGCCGGCATTTAGATCCATCAAGAAGAGGGTCATTTGATACGACTCTTCCCCGAGTGAAAGAGTGGCGATGAGTTCGTCAGGGAATGTAAAATTGGTAAATTGTTCCCGTAAAGGGGCTTCCGCAAGTTGGTCTCACGATGGTGTGTCCTTTGATTGATTTCTCGTGGATGAACTCAAGGTCGAGGTCGGCGAGGAGCATGAGCCATCGGGCGATGCATTGGTTTAGATGAGGTTTGGCATACATGTAATGGATGGGGTCCATGTTGGTGATGACGAAAGTTTTGTGATTCAAGGTAGTGTCGAGCTTGGTAGCCACGAATGATAGGGCTAGGCACAACTTTTCTACATGTGTATACCTAGTCTCATAATCCACCAAAGTACGACTTATATAATAAACGGCTTGTTCTCGATTTTCGTAGTCACGATGTGCAAGCATGGCCCCTACAAAAGTGGTCATTGGAAAGGTAAAGGTAGAAAGGGTGGTCTTCTTGAGGTGGGATAAGCACGGGTGGCTGCAAGAGATAAGTTTTGAGAGCTTCAAAGGCTTGGTGGCACTCTTCGCTCCATTGAAATTCAATGTCCTTTTTAAGGAGGTGATGGAAAGGTTGACATCAATCCGAGAGTCGGGAGATGAAACGTCGAATAGATTGAAGTTTACCCTGCAAACTACGTAATTGTTTGAGGTTTTTGGGTGGGGGCATTTCTAGGATAGCTTTTACTTTAGATGGATCGACCTCAATGCCACGCAAAGAGACGATAAAGCCAAGAAGTTTTCCCGAAAGAACACCAAAGACACATTTCTTTGGTCAAGGCGACGAGTAATATTGTAACAAAGTGATCAAAAATAATGGTTAAAACATCGAGATGTTCACTACGATGTTTAGACTTGCCAAGAAGATCATCGACATAATCTTCAAGGATTGTGTGCATAATGTCATGAAAAATGTAGGTCATAGCCCGCCGATAGGTGCACCAAAGATTCTTAAGGCCAAATGGCATTACACGGTAATGTAGGTTCCCAAGGAGTTATGAAGGTAGTTTTGTGTTGATCGGCGGGGGCAACCAAAATTTGGTCAGATCCTCGAAAAGCCATCCATGAGAGAAAGCATTTCATGACCCGCAGTGAGATCAACAAGTTGATCAATGCTTGGTAGGGGGAAGTCATCCTTAGGGCAAGCGAGGTTAAGATCCCGGAAATCCGTGCATATCCGAAGTCCCCCCGTCGCTTTAGTGACAGGTACGATGTTAGAAATCCATTGAGGATAGTCAATAGGCAGAATGAAGGAAACAGAAAGGAGTCGTTGGAGCTCCTCTTTGACCAAGAGGGCAATGCGTGGATGCATTTTTCTCAATTTCTGTTTAATTGGCTTGGAATCGGGTTTCAGTGTAATGTTATGGACAGCAATGTCAGGATCAATTCCTGGCATGTCAGCGTAGGACCAAGCGAAAGCTTGGTTGCGAGCACGGAGGAAAGTAGTAAAGGTGACTTGTTCTGATGCGTTAAGGGATTGTCCGATCTTCACAATGTGAGGATCCTCCTCCGTGTGGATGTTGATTTCTATAGTAGACTGCTCAAAGATGTTTGGGTTTCGATGGTAAGGCTCGTTGAATATAAGAGTCATCCGCGCCAAGGTAAGTGAGGATGGAGCCATCATCCTGGCACTCAACAACGTTAATCGAAGGGGAGTCCTCTTCAATCATGTCTGGATATAGAAGGGGAATAGAAGAGGGTGCTCATTATCATGCGTTGATAAGTGAGGGGACCTAGGAAGATAGCATTTATGAAAAAAAAGTTAGGAGGGATAGATTCAGGATCTATCGACTCTGTGGGAGACGAAGGCAAAATGGGTGATGATGGTTTGGTAGGGGTAACGTCATCGTCTTCTAGAAGACAACTGACGTGAGGTTCCGTCGATGTAAGTGTTTCCAGAAATCCGAGACCACTACGATCATTATGTTTGCGTGTGGTGATGGGGATGAGCGTATGTCGGCCTTGTTCATAAAGACCAAAACCAAAGCCTTTCCAAGCACAGCGAGTCAAGAAGGTGAGGGCGAAGCGACGATTTGTCAGGTATTGAAAATCGGATTGAAAGGGAACCACACCAAGAGGAGGTTCAGGGGTAATGGAGGATGCGTCAACACCCCCATACGTTAGGTTGGTGCGGCAATGGGGTGGTCCGTAAGAGATTACCTCCCCCACGCGACGGTCGTAGGTGGGATGTGCATGTAATTGTCCGTACTCCTGCGGGGTAGGGAAAGAACTAACGCGATATAGGCGGTACTCCCCAAAGATAAGGCGTTGAAAAACATCTACTAAGGGGTCGGAGGTTGGGATGTTAGCTGCGGGAAGGGAAGTGGTTTTTACGACGGTGGTTTCATCGATTGAAGGCGTAGGCGCGGTTGAGGTGATGGTTGAGGTACATTTGAAGAGGATGGTTGGGTTGAATGTATGGGTGTCTTGATTGGTATAAGCACATCGTTTGGGCGGTATAACCTATCGCAGGTTTTAAAGGGGGAGGATCAGCTTTTATGGTGTAGGACTTCCCTCGTACTCAAATTTTATGCATCTATGTAATGTTGAGGGAACGCATCCCATGGCCCGATCCAAGGATGACCCAAAGAATATATTATATCGAACTCTCCCTCAAGGACATAGAAGAGTTCGGGTAAAGTACGTGGTCCTACCCGAATGTTGAGGATCACGGTGCCTAAGGTAGAGGTAATAGCGTCATTGAATGACCGCAACATGATGGGGTTGGCACACACATGTAGCTAGAAGGGATATTCATTTGTTGGAAGGCTTTTGAAGAGATGATATTTAGGCCGGTGCCCCCCAATCATAACACGACGTACCCGGATATCCCGGACGTAAGCTGAGATGAACAGGTAGGTCGGATCTTCTCGTACTAAAATCGACAATTTCATCTTCAGAGAAACCGATCAAAATTGCTTGCTTGTGGTACGAGAGAGACGTATGGTCAGGCGGTGGGGTTGTTTGGTGAGAGAGGCAACGTGATTAGGGTGTTAGAATGGAGGCAATGGGTAGGGTTTCATTAGGTAAGACCTCGATCCCTCAAAGAATTTCAACGAGAGCTTGTCGATGAGATTCAGAAGTCTGAATGAGATCATATAGTGTCATTTTTACGGGTGATTGGTGAAGCTGTTTAATCATGGCTCGATGGGCAGCTCCATTAGAGACGGGGTAAGCAGGTCCACGAATAACCACTTTAGGTGGTGGTGCAATCGGGATGGTTGACGAAGAAAGAGGTGCCGCAGTGTGCTTTCTTTCATTTTCTCATTGTTTTTCTGCGCTCGAGTAGCAACACTAATCATATTAATTTCGTAGACCTGAGATGAGGAAGATGATTGGGATAAATCATGGTCTTCAAGAGGTGGGGTTGTAATAATGACAGATCTTGGTGAGGCGGGGACAGATGGTATAGGAGAGGGAATGGAAACTAAAGGTCTCTCCCTTCGTAAGTTGTCTTTCTTAACCTTTCTATCTGGGAGAGGTGACTGACGAAGGATGGTTTTTAAAGCTTTGCATCCCTCCACATCATGTCCTGGTGTGCGGTGATAAGCGCAGATCTTAGACTCATCATAACCTATAGGTCGAGGTTTAGACGGGTCATAAGGTCTAAGTGGGGGTAGGGAAATGGTCGCATTCTCTACTAACATAGCAAGGATTTTGGCGTAAGATCCTTTGAGTGGGTCAAAATCAGAAGAGGATGAGGGTATTGATTGTCTGGATTTCGATAATGTTTGGGTATGGTTGGTTCGTGCAAGGGTGGTGGTTTAGCTAAGGGGTGTTGACACGCGGTTTTCACTAAATGTGGTTTCTTTGGTGCGTGGCTACATTCAATTGGTTAGATGATAAAGCTACGATGACGTGGTAAAGTGGGACACAACCATGGAGAAAGGGGAGTAGCAGAGAATAAATCCTTTGATGATGGAGTTTGTTTAGGGTTGATTGGTGGACCGGATGCGTGGGGTGATAATGTTGATATACCCTTTGATCCCCGCCTGCAGGTGCGATATGAAGCGTAGGTCGTTTTGAAGAAAACGCAGGAGGTATGATATATTGGTGCAAGGTGGAAGGATGAGGTCCCAATATGGAAGGTAGGTATGATGATGATGGTTTTGATTGTGATAGAGGCACGGGTTGAGTGTGTCTCCTAGGTGGCGGGCGGCTTTATTCTTGGACAAATCTAGTCACTTAGGCGGGTGTGTTAGACTGGGTATTGGCGAGGTCCCAAGTGTAGGGGAAGATTTGGTTAGGTTGATAGAGGTGGATGGGATATTGAGTATAGATACGGGGGGTGAGAGTGAGGACATAGGCATTTTGAGTTTCTGTAAACACTTCGGGTATATGGTAGAGGTATCGGATCGGTCATCTGCATTTGAGTAGAATAGGGAGTACTCAAACGTTCCCATAGGATTCATCTATCTTCTGGAGAATGACAGTCTTCAGGTTTGAATTGTAAATTTGGTACGGAAGAAAGGTGGGTTGTGATTCCAGTCCACTGTGGGTGTGATACAGGGGGTAGATGAGGTACTGTATCAATAGATATTAAGAGGTCGACCGGTTGTTGAAAAGATTTAGGCGATGAAGGACTAATAGGCAGGAGGGCATGTTTGAGAGGGTCTGTCATGGTTAAAGAATTTGGTGATGTCGGTGCAAGAGATTTCTCATCTAAGGATGTCAAAAGGAGTGGCGTACCCTCCTCTTGTGCAGCAAGAGTGGTAGAAGGAGAAGTTTGGGAAATAGATAGATTAGATAACATCCGTTCGCAGTCTTGTAGGGATGTGGTATAAGAAGACTCATCGATGGGAAGAGAAGTCTCAAGCGCTTAACTCCTTTATGGGGAAAGGAATGATTTCGCTTTGGCTTGATGGTGGTACAGGAGGTTCGGGCTCTTGTGTTAGTGAAGAGGCTTGATTCAAAATTTTCTCGATAGAGGCTTTTGGCTGGGTATCGAAGACTGCATGGATCTCATGAACACTCTCCTCGGCTAAGATATCCTGGTTTGTGTTACTGTTGGGAGAGTGATTCGGGAATGGTTTGTTGAAGATTTTCAAATTTCGGTTAGCAGGGGCGTTAGGATTATCGAGGGCTATATCCCCCGCATCAACCATTTCCTGCACTATGTTTTTCAACATCTTGCAGTTCTCATGACTGTGCCCCTTCACGCGGTGGAAGTTACAAAAGTCATTTTCTTTGTACCAGGAAGGTATGGCCCGAGTGGAATCAAACCCGGAATGAGGTTTAATAGGAGGTAAGGTAATGGCTCCTACTTTGAGCAATTTTTCCAATATCACACCATATGTTTCTCCCAAGGGAGTGTAGTTGATGGGTTCTGCTTTATACTTATAAGTGGTTTTTGTCGGGGTATTAGACGGTGGTTGGGATTTGACCATCACCACGTGGACAGCTCCTTTTGATTTAGAAGAAGTGGACGCGTGAGGAGTGGTGGTATTTGGTTTATTGGTAGAATCAGGAGTTCGAAATTGGGGTTTTGTTACGCAACCACAATTTCTCTTCCTCTAAGGCTTGAATCTCTAGTTTTCGAGCCATAGTAAAGGCTTCATCAAATGTACGGAAAGTTTGAATTTGGAGGGTAGGGGAGATGTGCTTAGCATAGGCCCGCGTAAACAATTCGATAAGTTTGGTTTGAGGCAAGGCATACGTAAGTTGGTTGATAAGGCCCCGCCATCGTCCAACGAAATCTGTGATAGATTCATCTTCAAATTTTCGGATGGCATAGAGGTTGGTGATAGATAATTTCTTGGAAATGTTAATGGAGAAATGATCCAAGAAAGATTGGGCTAGTTGGTTAAAAGAGAAGATTGAGTCTTTGGGTTAAAGCACTCGTACCACTCCAAGGCAGTCCGATAAGGACATGGGAAAGGTGCGGAGTAACAAGGCATCATCATGGGCAAATCAAATAACAAGCATGTCTAAATGATCGCAAGTGTTGTTGAGGATCCTCTTTACTATTAAAATGAGTAAATTTCAGCAACTCCCATTGAGGAGGATATGAATGAAGGGGGACGAGAAGGGTGAATGGGCTCCCAAAACTTGCTCATATGTCAAGGCGCTACGACTTCCTAAACAAGCCTCCAGGTTTTGCATTTTGTCCATCATTTGTTTAATTAGATCAGTAGTTGGATGAGATGATGGTGTGGTTGTGGTAAACGGAGGCAAATTGGGCCAAGGGCCTCCGCTGGACAATGGTGGGGTTAAGTGTTGATAAGGTATGGAGGATGAATATGTTGAGGCGACAGAATAGGGATGTCCCATATAAGGTGTTGAGGTTACTGGATACGTGTATGGGAATGAAAAGGTAGGTGGAGCTTGAGAAGGAAAGCTCGTGTGGATAGGTGGCAGAGAGCAAGTCATGAACGGAGCAAACTGCAAGAGAGATGAGGTAGGGCGAATGGCGTAATGATATGTGGGGTCCGAGGTTAACCAACGGAAAGCCAATCTGAGTCGTATGAACCTCTGAAGCCGTCGGATTGGGAGACGGGGCTAGAGATGCAGGAAGCAAGGCGGTATTATCAGGGGAGTGGGAGCTAAATGAGCAGCTATACTAATAGGCATACCAACAAGGAGCTGACCATCGTGTGTATGGTCGGGGTATGAGACAAATAGTATTGTAGATAAATAGCTAGAATTAGCATCCGAAACTTGGCAAAGTCCTTATCTCCCACAGAATTTTAGGAACCTCGCCGTATCCGTAGGATTCCCACGCAATGTGAAGGGGGTGATTCGGCAAAGAAACAGAGCAAGCATGTGAAACCATGGTGGCGGATTGCTTTCGAGTGATAACAACCATGGACAGGAGTTCACGTAGGGTTTCAATTTTCGGAATAGAAACAAACTCGATCGGTAAAATTGGTAGGTTCTTTGGTTTGTCAAGAATTGAAAAGACAAGAATCGATATCGGTCTAATGTAACCGATGTTGGTTATACTATAGCCGACGTCGCCGGGTAACCGATGTCGGTGTAAGAAGTCCAAGGCTAACAAGATATAAAAAGGCTACTAATTTGATTTTTAACAACGCTTTAGTACACTTGTCCAATTATTGATCATAGAAGATATAGAGTATGAGAAAGAAAACAGAAATAAAAAAAGCAAGATGCACACGCAAATCCAGAGATTAACCCTAGGTTAATTTTAATTATCATGGGCTTATGCCTTTAGACGTAGAATGATGTCGAATCCTAAACAAGAGACTTAGGGAAATGTCAAGTTGTTTTGGCTTATAAGGTTACCTCAATCGGGGCGGAGGAATACCGCGGAAAAAGGGGGATGTTTGAGCTGTTGTGTTAATTGTGAAGTGATTCGGTATGTGTTTTGCAGTGAATATAAGATTAATTTCCTGTCAATACCATGGATATCACCCCCATGTGTACGACCTGTTACTTAATCTACGTTCACTAGAATTGAAAAAAACAAGAAGGAATGCAATGCACGTGTTTTAAACCCAAATCAAAAATTATGTTTGATGAAGCAAGAGAGATGACTTTCACTAATGCGAAACTAGGAAAGCAAGACAAATTCTTTACGAAATATATAACAAAAGCAACAACAACAAGTATGCTTCCTAAAATGAAAATAAGCAAGAGAAACAGAAACCCAAAATGGGTCCCACCGGGCGTGCCAAAATGTTTCACTCGGAATGTTTCATTCCTTTTAGAAATAGATAAGGGTTGGGGCTAGGAGGAATACCTGTAGAATGTCGAGATGATGTGCACGTACCGTAGAGAAAGATCAGGCTGACTGCGAAGAACTCCTTTTTGTCTTGGAAGGACTACCTGCAAATAAGAACACAAGACCACAAGATTTTAATTAGACAATAAATGAGGAAACTGCCTTGGGCCCAGGAAATATAAAACTTCCTTTCGAAGGTGGTCAGTTCCCTGCTAATATGAATTAACACAAAAGACTATAAGATATCAATTAAATTGCTTTGTTGAACTGGGTAGGGGAAAGGCTGGTTATTGGTTATAGTCAGTATAACCGATGGCGGTTACTGATAACCGATGGCGGTTACTGATGACCGATATCGGTAGAGTCTAGGATCTGAAGGTTAGTTGTTTTGTGGGGTGGTGGTGTTATTTGGTAGTTGTGTTATTTGTAGGGCTGTATATAGGTGATATTAGGAAATAGGGTGATGAGAGGTAGATGAATGACAGTTAGATGCAATGACACGTTGGGTAGTGGATCCAAGAATGGATTTGTGGGGACTTATGATTCAAAAAGTCGAAGAAATGTTATTAAAGAGGACATGCAAGATGTAACTTACTGATTATTCATGGAGATGCAGGTCCAAGAGCTCTGATGGCAAAGGCAGAACTGAGGTAGGATGGTCTGGCACACAGCAGATCAAATCAGCTGAGTATCACAGGGCTCTGGTATCCAGTTGCAGTCCTTGGCTTACTCTCCTTGTCTCTTCACTTGTCTCTGCTCGGTCAAGTGAAGATCTGGACTCTCTTGATCGCTCCTGATGCTCTTCTTTTTATTCAAAGAATCCTTTCCTCTGATCCAAAAATGAAATTCTGATCCTTTGTTTTTGGTTTGGGGAGCCCATTTACAGGGAACCGATGGCGGTTACGTAACCGACGGCGGTCGAGTAGAACTGCATCGGTAAGGAAAAAGTAGGCTATTTTTAGTAAAATCGCCCACCTTCCCTGCTTTTCTCCCGAGAGATTAGTTGCGGGCTTGGTCAAGTGACTAGAAGGTCGGTTTTAGGTGCGAGAAAGGGGTCCTTAGTCATGGGTGTAGGTGTAGACCAAGTTTTAGGTTTTAATTAGGTTAGTTTAGGATTAGGGCTAGGTCATGATGAGGTGGCAAAATGAGGTGGCAGGTGAGGTGATGGGGATTTATCAATTACAAGGTAATTAATAAATAATTGTGTAAGGTTTAGGTAATGAGGTTAGGTTGCGAAATGGGATGCGGGTCACAAGGGGTCGTAAGACACGAATTTGGTGTCTATAGTTTGTTGTGTTATTTTGCAAAGATGATTATCGGGATTACGGAAGTCAAAACGAAATGGCCGCCCGGCTACTTTGGAGGTGAGCTTTCATCCATGACATAGGCATATGATGGAAATTTTGCTACAAATCCTAGGGTTGCCTCAATGTGGCATGGATCCCATAAATTATCTTGTACCATGGCCTACTCATAGCCTTGGTTGAGAGGTGGCATAATAAGACAATTTTTAGTCGATTTTTACCACCGAATATTCCTAATGGAAGTATTAAAAATCAGCGAGATTAGGAAATTTACCTTTAGATAGGCTAAAATTTCCTCTACTTTGTGAGATGGTAAATTCCCTCGTATGATGTTATTTTATGTATTTTTGGTGTTTTTAACCATAAAGCACAAAAGGGCAGAAAATTTGAGAAATTGAAAATATAAACAGAAAGGAAGAATGAGAGGAAAATAACACAACCCCATAGGTGTTAGGCAAGACCGAAAAAATATGAGACACCAAGTTCTACAAACTAGTTCTATCAAGGACACACCAGTGCTTCTTGGTCATACAAGATTTCCTTGCAAGGTTGGTTGGATGATAAATGGGAGAACACTTCTATCTAGCAAAATAAATACAATGAGCATGGAATCTAGGAAGCAAAAATTCTTCTTCTCCCTTAGAATATATTGATATGACACAAATTCCATGTACTTTTATGATCACCATAAAGTTTGATTCACCTGGGCATCATTCATACTATTAAGGAACAACAATATTAATAATCCAATCATAAGTAGTTTAGAAGATTTGGTAATTGATAAATCATTAACACATCGTATAGGAAACATTGCATTGATCTCCATACAAAAATTTACAATGAAATGTGTCGATAGAATGGTTTTCTCCCAGAGCATGAAAGGGGAAATGAGAGAGAGATAGAGATCCCCCTTTTACTGTTACAATGTAGCCTTATATAAGCATTCTTCTCCAAGAAGCAGTTATAAAACTACTTGACTAATCTTTAACCCCAATCCCAACCTCAAGTTGACTCAACTTGAGTTATTAAAATTCACAAATGTATAATATTTAATTAATTTGGTGGAAAAATTAATTAAATATATTTCAAATTTAATTATCATTTCATCTAAATTTTTTTCAAGTAAATAGCTCCATGATTCCTCGATCTCGCTATTTGACTTCAAAATCAATTTTTTTCAATATGATAGGCTCCCTTTTTGTGGTGAATTTGGGATTTTAGTGAACTTGTGTCCCCTGTGTTGCACGTTCCCTCAAACTCCACATGATTTGCAACACGACATCATACATTCCCTTACTACCACTTGACCTTGTTGACTTTCTTGGACCATTAACCGGCCAATTCCTACACGCAATGAGAGTCCGAATTTCAGGATTTCCCCTCATGAATGTACCACGAGCCACTTGGACCCACTAAACCCACCATTTCCACATAATTTTATGCCCATCTTAAGTCAGCGATATTGGGTCTATTGTGCACAAAAGTCCCATGGCCGATTGGTCCTTTTTCTTCCGTTTTCACCACAAAGAGCTTTCGATGAGCTCGGACTAGATTTTTACTCGAGTTCAACTTCGTATCTCCCTTTCTCAACTACAAACTCGGTATGGAGCCTTTCCTTAATTCTAGATATGAGTTCACAATTTTCCAATTCATGAATTATGGGAAGTGTAAAGAGTGCCTTTTGTTTACAAAGCTCAAATTACCCATTAATCGAACCACTCCGAGCTCAAATCCTTATGCTCAATAATGCATGCTATC
Organism: Taxus wallichiana var. yunnanensis; assembly: GCA_018340775.1. Taxonomy (NCBI): domain Eukaryota; kingdom Viridiplantae; phylum Streptophyta; class Pinopsida; order Cupressales; family Taxaceae; genus Taxus; species Taxus wallichiana. The sequence goes on along the minus strand of CM031237.1, from coordinate 605,621,581 downwards.
AAATTTTGGCCACTTCAATGCAATGCATGATGTTTTGATAAAATATAGCTCAAACTAGTTAATGAGATTGGTATTTGAAAGGTAGATCTCAACCTTGGTTTACCTTAGATTTACTAACCATATGGCATTGTAATTATCTTGCTTGAATGATACAAAACACATAGAGGAAAATGTACACAACTCGGTGAGCAAGGGAGTGACTTGGTCTCCAAAGTGATCATTGAGTTTGAACCTAGAGTGTACTCACCTCCCATTTTCACCTTGTTTCAAGCCTCTTCTCCTTCTCATGTCATGAGAGAGAGAGAGCCGAGGCTTGCATGTACTAAAAATTAATCGAATCCCCTATATGTATAGATAAATTTCATGATCCTCAACAACTCTTCCTCCTTTATAATAGATCATCTCGACTAATTTCTCACTCCTCCCCTCTTACTATCTCAATAGGCATTCTATATATGTCTAAGCACCTCGATTTAGAAATGTACAGGATCGATCGTGGTTTTCACAACTTGGTTCACCATGTTTGAGGGCCAGCTTTTCCATGTATAGAACATAGCTCACCTTAAATGTAGCTCACCTAAGGTTGAAGTTAAAACTTATCCTTCCCCACATATCTCAATCCTAACATGAGCTAATTCATGTTTTTCTACCTCGGTCGTGATTATGTGATCTACCCAGATCCCGAGTTCCTTTCTTTATATGTTATCAAACATTTCTCATATGCTTCGACATAATTGTTTGAGCTCATCTCTCATGATGAGCTCGTGGTTATACAAAAAATAACCAACTCGGGTGGTGTTATACATGTGTCATTGGCTTGATCTTCCCCCTTAATACAACTCCTTACCACCCTTGAAATGACACTTTCCAACTCATCCTCTAAACTATTCAAAGTGTGTATTGCATAGCTAATAGACCGAAAAAAGAAAATCACCCCTATAATTATCTCGGCCCCCTGATTGGAATGGCTCAACGACTATTTATATTTTCTATGATACAAACTCTATGACATGGATACCAGATAAAGTGACTCCAATACACAACCTACCCATTATGAATCATTTTGTCCATACAAGAACAACTTGTATCTCTTCTCATGAGTTTCATGGCTTGTTCGAACAACCAACACACATTAATCTTATGTGGAATCGATTCATGAAACACAATGTAACTTGGTAGTACCTTGGATGTAGTGTCATGTCCTCACATCTCAACTTTCTAGCTCTGCACCCCATGTTACTTCGATGGTTTGCTGTAATAGCTTGGTATATGATGCATGATCCCACCAATATGTTGAAAATTTTCCTTAATTTCATAGATGAGCATACATACCGATTCATTATGACCCAACACTTATCTTGTTTTCCCAATCAAAACCTCAATGGTTGATATAACCAACTCGGCTTTGTAATAGGGAGCTTGGCTCATTGGGTAAACATTGAGACAACTCGATGTACTACAAGCATCTCGTTGACTTTATTTTGATGAACTCAATCTAGCATCAACTCACCTTTTATAACAACAACTTAGACTAATGAACTAAGATCCCATTTTCAACCTCCTTCGCTTCCTTAGTAGTTCATGCAATTTCCTGGATCTTCCTCAACACCTTTGGAAGGATGTACAAGATTCCTAAGAGTGTTTCGAGAAATGTCCTTTATTTTTCCATTTCTCCTCGAAGGTGGGTCTCTTATCCAGTTGTTAAAATGCAAGCTCACTTGTTGTCCAATTTCACTAGGGTACTAAAATTAGATAGCAATCGAGTATCAGTAAACCTCGAAATACTCACAAAACAAGAATCTAACCCCAAATTTATTTATTTTTTGAAATTTTGCATCATTTTATAATGGGTGATAATAATTGGCTCTTTACGAGGACATGGCTTGGAGTGAGCACCGTGTAAACAAGACATAGCTTGAACTCTAGAATCTCAACGTTTGAAATAGACCAAAGATTGCCTTATCCATTGGGATACTTTCACAAAACACTCTCATTGTACCAATGCACACAGAAACACCAAAAAAGAACCAAGAAGGAAACAAGCAAAACTAGGAAAGTGTGTACAAATAATAAAGGATATTTATAGGGGGAAGAAAGGAGATTGTATAAAATTTACACAATTCCATAAACAGGTAGGGGAAAGGAGGTACCTTTATGGAATAACATGTTGAAAGTATGAGGCACCCAAGAACTGAAAATGATAAGTTAAGTATACCAAAATATTATAGAAACATTGTGTGGCTTGAAAAGGAATACGAAAGCAAGTAGACCATCCACATAGTGATACTCCACACTAAAACTATCCAGTTCTGTGAAGAGATGAATGTCTACCTAAAAATAATATTCTTCAAAATGAGAAGGTGGAGGAATAGTGCCATACAAAATCTTTACCACCCTTGGCTGATTCCATACTATTTTTATACACCACTAAATTAACAAATGGATCCATAAGAAAATATAATCCTTATAACACCAACTTCTTGTTTCAATGAAGTGTTGATAACATCTATGTGAAGATTGTAGAATCATCATGGAATAGATCAAAACATGTACTTCCATTATATTTTCCTTGTAATCAACTTCGAGAGGATTTGGGAAAACATTTCTCGAGTGATTTACCATTGTAATTCTACACAATTTCTACCCCGTCCCTAAAATACATGTTGCTTTTGCAAACTCAGCACCCTTGCTTTCTAGTTCTAGAAGATCTTGATTCTTAAGCACAAACTAAATCACTGATTTATCTTCATGATTAGCAGGGAACTTAAAGGTTGTTAAATTAGGTAAAAATGATCAACGAAATCATCCTCTTCCCTTTTCTCACATTCTAATAATAAGTTGAGACAGACTGTCATAATCATAATTGTGAAGAAAATATTCCAGACATGGATTTCCATTTTCTATTTATTTCAAGGGACTACAAAAAGGATCTCGGTGTGCTAATTTTTCATTAGCAAATACAATAATCTTGTTGAGTTCATTAACTTGTTTTTTTTCTTTAGGTTCAAACCATTGTTTGTTATTTAAAGAACTCAAATTAACAAGAGGGTTATCATCAGTGACTTGGGTTTCACTATCTTGAAATTCTTCCAACATAAGAGAAAAATCAGCTTTGTCCCTATTTTCATGATGAAATTCAACTTCCACCAAGATAGGATCACTTCTTTCAAACCAAGGACATTCAACCTTGGTGCATGACATATCCTCTAAGAACTCTATTTCAGGTTGAAATGGAGCCTCAAGTTGTTTGTCTTCTTCATCATTTGAGGGAATATCAAAAATGCATGCACTAGGTGGAATAATAAAAAAGGCATTTGTTGGTGGAATTGAGGTAATTTTGAGGAATGAATACTTTGTAATGTGGAGAATCATCATGAGAAACTTTTGGAACTTGAATGTTCTCCTCTTCATTATAAAGTGTCTCAGATTCATTGATTGATTGTTCTTCAATTTGTTTTACCTCCTCACATGCCTATAGTTGCCTATATTGTCTTTGTACTTCTCTCATTAGTTGTATGGAATTTTTATCATTTGCAGGTGTTATTTTCATCTTCCTTCCTTTTACAACACTTTCTTGATATTTAAGCCACAAATATTTAATCATTGATCATCACATGCAGCAATTTGTTTCAATCTATCCTTCCTTTCTTGCATTGTTAGTTCTTTTTTAGAGATGACATAGGTGCAATAATGGATTTCCTTTTGGCATATGGAATATTAGCACAATCTAGAAATATCTTTCTTACTTTCCCATCTTCAACAGGTTTTAGCAAAGTGTTTATAAAATTAGTATTTGATTCATGTCTCCATAAAAGTTCTACATAAATTGGACCTATTCTATATTAAATGGAGCTTGAAATTTTGAATGCATCTTCATCCCCATCACTATCATTGTCACTCATTGGTGTGGGCCAATAAGTTTTTTTCATCTTGCCTTCATTCCTAGGAAGGTTCCTATATCAAGATAAAAACATGATATAAGTTCATTCCCAGTGGATTCGCTAAAAAATGTTGGTTGGATTTTTTGCACTGAATACACCCATAGAAGTATGCAAAAATAAGCAATAGTTATAGAAATTCACCTTTGGACAGGTGAAATTTCCTCTACTTTGTGAGAGGGGCAATTCTCTCATATGATGTTATTTTTTTATTTTTGGTGCTTTTAACCGAGAAAGGACAAAAGGGCAGAAAAAATTGAGAAATGGAAAATATAAAGAGAAAGGAAGAATGAGTGGGAAAATAACACAACCTCATAGGTGTTAGGAAAGATAGAAAAATATGAGACACCAAGTTCTACAAACTATTCTTATCAAGGAAACACCAATCCTTCTTGGTCGTACAAGATTGCCTTACAAGGTTGGTTGGATGAGAAATGGGAGAACACTTCTATCTAGCAAAATACATACAATGAGCATGGAATCTAGGAAGCAAAAAGTCTTCTTCTCCCTCAGAATATGTTGATATGGCACAAATTCCATGTACTTTGATGATCAACACAAAGTTTGATTCACTTGGGCATCATTCATACTATGAAGGAATAATAGTATTAATAATCTAATCATAAGTAGTTTAGTAGATTTTGTAATTGAGAAATCATTAACAAAGTGGTATAGAAAGCATTATATTGATCTACGTATAAAAATTTACAATGAAATATGCGAGATAGAATAGTTTTCTCCCTGAGCATGGAAGGGAATAATGAGAGAGAGATAAAGAGCCCTATTTGACCATTATAATACAACCTTATATAGGCATTCTTCTCCAAGAAGTAGTTATGAAACTACTTGACTAATATTTAACCCCAATCCCAACCTCAAGTTGACTCAACTTGAGTTATTATAATTCAAAAGTGTATAATATCTAATTAATTTTGTGAACAAATTAATTAAATATATTTCAACTATAATTATCATTTCATCTAAAATATTTTGTCAAGTAAATGGCTCCATGGGTTCTCCAATTTGCTATCTCACTTCAAACATCGAGTCATTTTCAATATTTCAGGCTCCTTTTTGCGGTGAAGTTGGGATTTTAGTCAACCCATGTTCTGTGCTACCCATGCACTCAAACTCCACATCATTTGCAACACACCAATGCCTACACTCGCTACCACTTGACCCTATTGACTTTTTCGGGCCATTGATTAGACCAATGCCTACACACAATGGGAGTTAGGCATTTTAGGCTTTCCCTACATGAATTTCCCACAAGTCACTTGGGCCCCACCATTTGTGCATCATTCTATGATTACTCTTGATTCGGTGATATTGGGTCCATTGTGTACAAAATTTCCATGAATGGTTGGGCCATTTTCTTCCACTTTCTTCACAAAGATCTTTCGATGAGCTCAGACTGGATTTTTAAATGAGTTCAACTCAAGATCTCTCTTTCTCAAATTCAACTCATTATGGATCCTTTTCTTCATTCTAGACATGAGTTCATAGTTTTCAAATTCATGAATTATGGGAAGTGTACAAATTGCCTTTCATTTACAAAGATCAACTTTCCTATTAATCGAGCAACTCCAAGATCGAATCCTTCTACTCAATATTGTATGTTATCACAGTTTGGCCACTTTAATGCAATGTATGATGGTTTGATAAAATATATCTCGATCAAGTTGATGAGCCTTGTATTCATAGGGTATATCTCATCCCTATTATTCTAGGATTTCTTAACCATATGGAATTGTAATTATCTCACCTGAATGATATGAAACATAGAGCATAATGTACATGGGTTGGTGATATAGGGAGTGGCTTGGTCTCCATTGGCTTGATGAGTTCGAACCCGCGGTGTACTCACCACCCATTTCTGCCTCTTCTACTTTTAATGCCATGAGAAAGAGAGAGCTCGAGGCTTGTATGTACTGGAAATGACTTGACTCCCTATATGTATAGTTTAATTTTGTGATCCTCACCATTTTTCCTCCTTTGCAACAACTCGGCCAACTACTTTTCTCGCTTCACCCTCTCACTATCTCGATAGACATTCTACATAGATTTAAACAACTAAATTTAGTAATGCACAAGATCGATGGGGTTTTTTCATAGCTTATTTCACCACATTGAGGGCCATCTTAGCCATGTATAGAACACAACTCGGTCCTTTAATGTAGCTCGACTAAGGTCAAAGTTATAACTCGTCCTTCCCCATATACATGCATCCTAACATGAGTGGCTCATTTTTTTCTACCTAGGGACGTGACTACGTGATCTTCCCATAGCCCAAATTCCTTTCTTTATATGTTATAAAACATTTCTCGAAGCTTTAGAAACAATTATTCGAGCTGATCTCTCATGATGAGCTCATGGTTATACAAGAAATAACTAGCTCGACTTAGTGGTATAATATTATGGACACTATTATGTTTTATTTTAGTATGATGGTTAGATGTTAGATCATGGATTATTATTGATCTAGATTCAGTTACTATGCATGATGGTTACTAGAGACATTTTTATATGTGGATGATGATATATTGTTTGACATGGACATATTATAGATGTTGATTTGGACTTGTGACATTTGATATTTTGAGTAGACCTAGTATGGAATAGTATTGATGATGATATAGTTGATTTATTAATTAAAAATGATAATGTTGAATTCTTGATATTGTTGTGATTCATGTGTTTAGATGATCTTGAAATGTTGTTTATATCATTTTGGATGTTCTGATATGGCCACGAGGCCGAAGGAGGTATTTTCATTTTTGCAGTTAAAAATCACAACAATGTCGGGGGACTGGAGACTAACCATATTAAAATTCTGGGTGAAATCAACAAGGTCACCATGGCAACTATTTTGTGTGTGTGTGTTTGTTAGGGATTCCCATGGGGGGGATTTCCATTATATGTGACCATGGGATATGTATTTTATTATGTGTTCCTTTTTATTATTGTTGTATGTATTTTATTAGTAATGTGTTCCTTCTTGTAATTAATTTAAATGTGGTAGATTAATGTGAGAGATCATATAGTTAAACTTTAATTAAATTAAATTGGGATATGGAATGTAATTAATGAAGTTGTTGATTTTAAATATTAATGTTGGAAGAGTGTGTAAGAAATGTGTAAGAAGGTGTAAGAGATATGTAAGAGTCATGTAAGAAAGATTTTGGAAGGTTAAACACTTCATCTCCTTAAGAATTCGAATTTGTCCTTGGAGGCCAAATTTGGAGGCTTGTGGGACAAGTTAAACTTGTCCCACACCTCTTAAAATGATTCACCAACCATACCTATGGTTTGGAGGTTAAATTTAGGCATTTTTATTGCATTTTGAAGTGACAATTTGTAAGTTTTAATTGCACTTCTCTTACATATTTTTAATTCAGTCCTTTTGAGTATGGGTCATTTTGGAGTGTGTAAGTCATTTTGTCATTTTATTTATTATGATTTGGTGAGTGATGTTGATTTCCTCTTGGGGTTGAGGAAGAATGATGTGGCATCCCACATGGATCCACATCATCCTCTTCTCTTCCCTCTCCTTTAAAAGTGAAACTCCTTGCTTGTTTATGGTTGTTGAAACTTTGTCCATTCCTCTTGGGGGCACATTTTTTGTTGTTTTGGAGCTTGTTGTGGAGGAAGTTTGGAGTCTTTTACATGCTTGAACATTTCTGGTTTTGGACTGCACTTTGACATTTGGAAAGCTTGTGGATCTTGGAACAAACTCCATTATGGAGAGGTAGGATCTTGAGCTTGTTTTTAAATGTTTTCTTTCTCTTGCATGTATGTTTAAATGGTGAATGTGTTTTGTGTTCTTGGCTGGTTGGGTAGACTACTTAGGACATGGTGTAGGAGAAGGCTATGGGGATTTCCAATGGGGGCATAAGGGATTTCCAATGGCACTTATTTTATTGTGGAGGGAGTTTTGGATTGGGATCCACCTTGGAAAAGAAACTACTTGCATTTCTTACTCTTGGGGGCATAAGGGAGAAAATTTGGGGGCATAAGGAGGGGTTGGGAGATATAAGGTTTATGGGATTTGATATGTTTATTGGTATGATTTAGGTGGATGCCCAATTCCAAATAGGGAGGCATAAGTAGTTCCCCATAGTTCTTTCTCTTGTTGGCTTGCTTGATCAAGCCTATGTGTTGTGTGAATAATTTCAAATGCAGTTGTGAACTGTTGTCTTTTTGGAATGTATATTTCTTATTGTTGTATGCATGCATGTGAAAATGTTGCTTGTATGTTTGTGGAAGCCATTGTTGCCATGAGTTGATTCTCATTCTCTATTTCAATATGGTTGGGGCTCGGGGGCCAATGAGGAAGGATGGATTCTCCTTTCTCATTGGATGTCTTGGTTGGGTGGAGAGCATTGCCTTTCCCCCTTCCTTGTTGTGATCAAAGATGAAAAGATGGAGAAACTAGCATGCTTGTTGTTTGGAGCAAGAAGATATACAGTTTGACAGTCCCATTCTTTTGAGAAAATTCATTGTAACCTTTCCCACCTTGAGTGGATGAGTTGTATAGTAATTTTGTAATGTGAAGTTATTGTATTGTAGATGGAAGATTGAATTTGAATTGAGAAATGTAAAGGAGATTCATAATTGTTCCTTTTTTTGGAAAAGAAATGTAAATGAAGTTACATGCATTGTATTATGTATCTTGTAAACTATATTTTGGAAACCAAATGAAAAGGAGAAAGTTGTAAAATTGTATTTGATGATCAATGAAGGATTGCATTCCTTTCTCAAAAGTGTATTGTGCATTGATTTGGATTTGTTTCAAACATTGAAATTTGCTGATTGAAAAAAAAGAATGCATGTGAAAAGAAAGTCAATGTTATATTCCTTTTCATATTTGAATTGTTGATCTAAAATAAACTTAAAAATTTAAAATGAATGGTTGTTTTAATCAAGTAAATGGATTTGACTAGTTTAGGAATTATATGCACATTCAAATGACCAAAATTGTAATACCAATTTAAAAGAAACAGTTCACTGTCATAAACTTCATTATGAAATTCACATTTTAATAAAAATGAGTAGTTCAAACTTATACTCAAAAAATAAGATAAGAAACATTAAAATTCAGATTTGGTAAGTCCTAAGGAACTCAAATTTACCTTAACATTTAAGAAAGAACTTTCCAACCTTATAAAAATCCAATTTGGAACTTGCACAGTCATTTTTCTATCTATTGTTGGAAAAATAAAAATTGAAATTAATTGAACAAATTGACTTCCTAAAACACTCTAAACCCTCCCTAGACTAATCCTCCATGTCTGTTTGACATGTTGAGTGAAGGAGGAGTTCTAATTTAACCAAATTGAGAATTTGAAAACTGCCAGTTCACTAATTAAAACCCTGCAGATTTTTTTCATTAAATTGACCTCTCAAAATTCATCAATTTCCAAAATTGATGATCTCTTGTGCAAAGAGGGCATCGAGGATTTTCAAAAGTCCTCGTTTTCCCAAAACTAAGCTTTCTAGCTCAAGTTATGGCCATTTGAAGTTTTACTTCAATTTGGCATTCAAAAAAATAAAAATAATAAGATTTAATCTAACTATAGAAAAATTTAAATTTTGACTTTGGAAAAATTTCCCAAAAAGGTCCATGGCCCCCACCATCCCAACCAATCGGGGCCTACCACGTGGCACCCTAGGGGGCGACCAATTTTTAAACTTATCCCTTTGAAAAAATTTGCCTTGGGAAATTTTTTCCCATTTTACCCCACAAACCTAGCCATGCCCACAACAATCACATGCTGCCATGTGGCACGGTGGAAGGGCGGACTCTTTTCAAAATTAAACTTATTCTTTTGAAAAAAATTTACTTGGGAAAAATTTCATTTTCCTCCGCCACCCACATGTACCAATCAAAGGGGTGCACACGTGTCCTCTGGGGGCTGAGGCGGAGGCACAGTTCATTTTAACTTTTTATCCTTTTAAAAATTTTTTGGGAAAAATTTCATTTTGGCCCCGCCATACCCATGCCAATGAGAAAGTGCCACATGGCACTTTGGGGAGGGGTGGGTGAACCCTTCTTCTTCTTTTTTTTTTATTTTTTTGGCCTTTGGAAAATTTCTAAATTTCTCCCATGGCCCACTTCTCCACTTCCCCTTGGACTTTTTCTCCACGGGGTGCATGGACCCACACCCTTTTTTCCTTTCTTTCTCTCCTTCGTTGGGCGCAAGGCACTAAATCCACCCACCACTCCACCCTTCCCTTCTCCTTTCCCACTTGGCACCAAGACTCAACACATGTCCACCCGGGGACCCACGGGGCATGGAATGTTTTGTGCCTTTGAGCTTGTGATGGGAAAATTTCCCTATGCCACCCCGCGACCCACCAAACCACCCAAGGCGCATTCCCCCTCCTCTTGCCACGTGTCCCCTAAGGGAAAATTTTCCCTAGAAACTCCACCCACTCATATCTTGAGTTCTATAAGGAGTTAGGAGGACTTCTTTATATCACCGGAAAGGTGAGAAAATTTCCTATCCATTGGGAATGGTTTAGGGAAATTTGGAAGCATTAAGTAAGAGAAAAAATCTAGTTGAAACTCTGAGCCTGTTAGAGAGCAGGCATGGGGGTAAATTACTCCTTGAACCTAACTAAAACATGTAACCCTAAAATTTGAACCTTGTGAACTTGATATAAGTTAATAAAGGAAACTTGTGTTTTGGTAAATAGGATTTGTTCCAAACCTATTAGTGAAAACTGATGTTTGCAACTTAATGTAGATACTTCTAATAAAAAAATTATTCCATAATTTTTTTCTAGCTAACCCTAGGTTGTTTCTTAGGTCTCAAGTGGTTGTTTAAATGGGCACTACAGTTTGGTATCAGAGTAGTGGTTCAAAGGCTTGGACCATTGGGCACACTAGAAAACTTGAGACATGAAAACTTAAACCTAGCACACTTAAATCTAGAAAACAACTTAGCAAGAATTTGAATATTTTTAGTAAACATGGAAGTTGTATAACTTAGAAAATGAACTAACTCTCACTTTGGTCTATGTGTAGGAGGCTCAGACGGAGTGGGAGGAGGAACCTTCACAGAGACTCAGACTCACCACCACCACCACCACCACCACCAGATCAGGGTGTAGCAGCCATTCTACCTCAGATTCTATAGACCCTTCAGGATGTTAATGCCACTCTACGCGGAGGATTAGGTGGAGGATAGAAGCTAGTCATGATAGAGCTCCTTCTATCGAGGGTCAGGTATCTCCTCGACTTAGTGAGGAGCATAGAGGAGAGAACTCCCATGTGGAGTCAGTCAGAGAGTCACCACCTAGGAGACAGGGTGATAGAGTTCCGAGCATAGAGAGAGGTCTCGAGCCCTAGGCTTAGGGATGAGCAGAGAGACCTAGAGGCCGACAAACCACAACAAATGGATCACATCAGGGAGATCCTGAAGCTTAGGCCCTCACATTACTCAGGTGATATAGGTGGATTTTAGGTAGAGGCCTAGCTAGTGAGCTTGAGTGGTTGCTTCAAGCTTTGTCCTTGTTCTAGCAACATGAAAGCTTGTGTTGCGATCCATCTACTGAGGGATGGAGCAGGAGTATGGTGGAGGATAGAGGAGTAGAAGCTCCATGTAGATTCAGAGACAGTGACTAGGAGCTATTTGAGGAGAGATTCAGAGTAGATATCTATCACGAGAGGTTCATCCAGCAGAGGATTGATGAGTTCCATGACCTCCGATCAGCTTCTCTCTCTCAGTGGCAGAGTATGAGAGTAGATTTCTAGATCTACTTCAATATGTAGAGTATATGCAGGATGAGTAGGTGTGGATTCATAGGTTCATCCGGGGCCTAAATTTGGATATTGGAGGTGTAGTGTGGATTCACTATCCACAGACTTTAGCAGAGGCCATTGAGAAGGCCTATATTGCAGAGGAGACTCGGGGTAAAACCCAACAAGCTAGAGACCGAGTCAGGAGCCGCATTCAACAGATGCAGGATGGTAGATCAAGAGGTTCAATACCTCTTCCTCATGGTGGTAGGTACAACATTCCTCATAGTCATCATCCTAGGCCAAAAGAAGCAAGAGTAGTCCCACCCACCTTATAGGCCTCCACAGAGAGAGCTGATGCACAGAGAGGTCGAGCATGGGGCCTCCTCCTAGGGGTCCCATCAGGACACAGGGTGGACCTAGAGCTCAGTCAGCAGGAGCTCACTAGTAGAGGCCACAATAGACCATAGTCGGATCATCAGGATCCACACCATAGACTTCTAGGGCACCTACTAGAGGTGCTACTCCTTGGAGAGGATCAGGTGGTTGCTTTGATGTGGAGTAGCTGGACATTTTTGAGAGAGATTTCCCTCAAAACCCTAACAAGGGTAAGGCACAATTTTTTCGAGCTGATAGTTGGTGACATGGGACACAATCACAAGATTTATGTAGTGGTTGAGAACCACCAGGTAGAGCACCAGAGCATAGTCATTGAGACCACAGTAGCATTGGTGGTATTCCTACCTCTGTATTGTTTGATTCTGGTTCTTCTAATTCTTTCATTGCACCATCTTTAGTAGAGTGATGTAGGTTGGTGGCAGTTAGGTAGGGTCTTAGTTGGGATGTCGAGATGGCTTCTAGAGCCAAGATCTCTGTGGACTCCTTAGTTAAGGAGTGTGTTGTGGATTTGGGACCTTTCACCACCACCTCAGATCTCCGTATTCTTCCTTTGGGCTCATATGGAGTCATCTTAGGTATGGATTGGTTATCTACACACAGGGCTAGGATGGATTGTTATCATAAGACTATAGCTTGTGTAGATGATTTAGGGAGTTGAGTCGGTGATCTCGGGGTCAGGAGACCCATTTCTATTCACACCATTTCTGCTATGCAGCTTAAGCGGTGTGTGTGATGGGGTTGTCAGATGTATGTTATTACAGTTAGTGATAGATCAGAGGATGGGTCTAGTGGACCATCACTAGATGATCATCCCATCTTGAGAGAGTTTTCTGATGTATTTCTAGGGAGCTACCGGGATGCCACCCCCACGTGAGATTGATTTCCATATAGATCTAGTTCCTGGAGCAGAGCCTATCTCACGAGCACCTTATCGATGACCACCCCGGAGCTCTGTGAGCTCAAGTTACAGCTTGAGGGCCTTTTGGAGAAGGGCCTTATCCATCCTAGTGTATCCCCTTGGGGTGCACCGGTGATCTTCATGAAGAAGAAGGATGGATCATTGCGGTTGTGTATTGATTACCACTAGTTGAACAAGGTAACGATCAAGAATCATTATCCTCTTCCTCGTATTGATGACTTGTTTGATCAAATGAAGGGAGCCATGGTGTTCTCTAAGATTGATCTCAAGTCAGGCTACCATCAGTTGAGGATTTCAGAGGTGGACATTCATAAGACCACCTTCCATGAGATATGGGCACTATGAGTTCACAGTGGTGCCTTTTGGTTTGACAAATGCCCCATAGTGTTTATGAGTTTGATGAATGGGGTATTTAGGACCTTTTTAGATCACTTCATGCTCATCTTCCTAGATGACATTTTGATATACTCACGTACACGTGAGGAGCATGAGGGGCACCTTCGATAGGTTCTTCAGTGTCTTCGTGAGCAGCAACTTTACGGGAACTTGGAGAAGTGTGCTTTCTTTCAGTCAGAGGTGTAGTATTTGGGTCATATTATTTCTGGGGAAGGTATCGTAGTCAATCCTTCCAAGATTAGAGCCATTATGGATTGGCCAACACCCACTATAGTGACCGAGGTGCACAACTTCATGGGATTAGCAGGATATTACCGAGATTTGTTCAGGACTTCTCTCGGATTGCGCACCCTATCACTTCCCTTCAGAGGAAAGGGAAGAAGTTTGTTTGGATGGACAGATGATGTGAGTAGGCCTTCAGACACTAAAGGAGTGCCTCACTACAACACCCATTCTTGTAGTGTCGGATCCACAGGTGAGTTCTTTGTTTGCACAGATGCTTCTTTAGCAGGGCTTGGAGGTGTGTTGATGCAGGATGGTAGGGTTGTAGCTTTTGAGTCTCGCAAACTCAAGGATCACGAGCTTAATTATCCTACCCATGATCTTGAGCTTGCGGTAGTTGTGCATGCTTTGGTTAGATGGAGACATTTCCTTCTTGGATGGAGATTCACACTCAGGACTAATCATTTGAGTCTTCACCACCTCTTCACGCAGCCCAATCTAAACACTCATCAATGGGCGTTGGATGGAGTTGCTTTGTGAGTATGACATGGAGATAGAGCATGTGAAGGGAAAGAGAATGTGGTAGCAGATGCTCTCAACAGATGGAGACATGTGGCTATGGCCACCTCAGTGAGCACATATTTGTGGAGCAGGATTCTTCAACAGCTTCCTCTTGATAACTTCTACATGGCAGTACGAGTAGAGATCGAGTCACAGAGACCCCTTGAGGGGAAGTTTGATGGTTTTTCCTTAGAGGTAGATGGTCTTCTCAGGCATAGAGGTAGGATATATGTTCCCAGAGATGGAGGCTTGAGGTAGGACATCTTGGTAGAGGCACATCATGCACCCTATTCAGCCCATCCCGGGGTGAAGAAGATGCACGCTACCTTGAGATAGTTATACCACTAGAGAGGACTTCATCGAGACATGGCTCAGTTTGTGTCATGGTGTTTAGAGTGCCAGAGGGTTAAGGCCAGAGCATCAACATCCAACAGTCTTCTTTATCCTCATGCCATACCGGAATGGAAGTGGGACACCATTTCCATGGATTTCATTGTTGGGCTACCTATGTCGAGATATCACCACGACGCCATTATGGTCACGGTTGATAAATTGACAAAAGTGGCTCACTTTTCTCTCAGTGAAGACCACTTATACAACTAGAGCAGTGGCATGAGTATATTTAGATGAGATTTTCAGGTTGCATGGGATTCCATGGAAGATCATTTGTGACCGATCCTTTGTACACTTCACACTTTTGGACTACCATGCAATATGTCCTCGGGATGAGGATTAACTTCAGCACAACATATCACCCTGAGACAGATGGATAAGACCGAGTGAGTGAATCATATTTTGGAGGATATGCTCAGGATGTATGTGATGGATCAACAGTCTAAGTGGGAGGAGTACCTGTACTTAGTGGAGTTTTCCTACAATAATAGTTTTTCAGAGTTCTATAGGCATGGCTCCTTTTCAGGCATTATATGGTAGAGAGTGTAGACACCCCTTAGCTGGGATAGGTTGAGGATAGAGTATCTCTTGGACCAGCTCTTTTGTAGGACATGGAGTAGCAGGTAGTGTTGATCAGGCAGAGATTACAGGAGGCACAGATAGGCAGAAGAAGTATGCGGATCAACATAGGATTGATCATAGTTTTGATGTGGGCATGAAGGTGTTCCTTCATGTTAGACCACACAAGATCCCTATCCATTATGGAAAAGGTTCTAAGTTAGCTCCTAGATTCATTGGTCCTTTTGAGATCTTGGAGCGTATATCGGCCCTTTGGCCTACCATCTAGCATTGCCACCCATCTTGTCTCGTATACATGATGTGTTTCATGTTTCTATCCTTAGGAGGTACATTGCAGATCCTTCTCATGTGTTGGACTGGACATCATTGTAGGTGCAGATCAGGGGTAGGTGATGGTGGAGCCCATCCATATCATAGATCGTAGGACCCTAGGCCTTCGAGGAGAGATTGATCGGTATGGTACAAAGTGGGATAGATATGATGAGACTGCAGCCACTTGGGAGGATGCCACAATATTACGAGTGTAGTTTCCACATTTGTTCCAGTGACTTCTAGGAGGAAGTCAAGTCTAAGGGGAGGGGGATGTAGTGCCCACTTCCCTTTGACACTTTTAGATACTGATTTTGATACTATTGATCATATTATGGACACTATTATGTTTTGTTTTAGTATGATGGTTAGATGTTAGATCATGGATTATTATTGATCTGGATTCAGTTAGTATGCATGATGATTACTAGAGACATTTTTTTATGTGGATGATGATATATTGTTTGACATGGACATATTATAGATGTTGATTTGGACTTGTGACATTTGATATTTTGAGTAGACCTAGTATGGAATAGTATAGATGATGATATAGTTGATTTATGAATTAAAAATGATAATGTTGAATTCTTGATATTTGTTGTGATTCATGTGTTTAGATGATCTTGAAATGTTGTTTATATCATTTTGGATGTTCTGATATGGCCACGAGGCCAAGGAGGTATTTGCATTTTTGCAGGTTAAAAATCACAACAATGTCGGGGACTGGAGACTAACCATATTAGAATTCTGGTGAAATCAACAAGGTCACCATGGCAAAACTATTTTGTGTGTGTGTGTGTTGTTTGTTAGGGATTCCCATGGGGGATTTCCATTATATGTGACCATGGGATATGTATTTTATTATGTGTTCCTTTTTAATTATTGTTGTATGTATTTTATTAGTAATGTGTTCCTTCTTGTAATTAATTTAAATGTGGTAGATTAATGTGAGAGATCATATAGTTAAACTTTAATTAAATTAAATTGGGATATGGAATGTAATTAATGAAGTTGATTTTAAATATTAATGTTGGAAGAGTGTGTAAGAAATGTGTAAGAAGGTGTAAGAGATATGTAAGAGTTATGTAAGATATATTTTTGGAGTGTAAGACACTTCATCTCCTTAGAATTCGAATTTGTCCTTGGAGGCCAAATTTGGAGGCTTGTGGGACAAGTTAAACTTGTCCCACACCTCTTAAAATGATTCACCAACCATACCTATGGTTTGGAGGTTAAATTTAGGCATTTTTATTGCATTTTGAAGTGACAATTTGTAAGTTTTAATTGCACTTCTCTTACATATTTTTAATTCAGTCCTTTTGGAGTATGGGTCATTTTGGAGTGTGTAAGTCATTTTGTCATTTTATTTATTGTGATTTGGTGAAGTGATGTTGATTTCCTCTTGGGGTTGAGGAAGAATGATGTGGCATCCCACATGGATCCACATCATCCTCTTCTCTTCCCTCTCCTTTAAAAGTGAAACTCCTTGCTTGTTTTGGGTTGTTGAAACTTTGTCCATTCCTCTTGGGGCACATTTTTCTTGCTTGTTTTGGAGCTTGTTGTGGAGGAAGTTTGGAGTCTTTTACATGCTTGAACATTGCTGGTTTTGGACTGCACTTTGACAATTTGAAAGCTCTTGTGAGCTTGGAACAAACTCCATTATGGAGAGGTAGGATCTTGAGCTTGTTTTTAAATGTTTTCTTTCTCTTGCATGCATGTTTAAATGGTGAATGTGTTTTGTGTTCTTGGCTGGTTGGGTAGACTACTTAGGACATGGTGTAGGAGAAGGCTATGGGGATTTCAATGGGGGCATAAGGGATTTCCAATGGCACCATTTTATTGTGGAGGGAGTTTTGGATTGGGATCCACCTTGGAAAAGAAACTGCTTGCATTTCTTACTCTTGGGGGCATAAGGGAGAAACTTTGGGGGGCATAAGGAGGGGTTGGGAGATATAAGGTTTATGGGATTTGATATGTTTATTGGTGGTATGATTTTGGTGGATGCCCAATTCCAAATAGGGAGGCATAAGTAGTTCCCCATAGTTCTTGCTCTTGTTGGCTTGCTTGATCAAGCCTATGTGTTGTGTGAATAATTTCAAATGTAGTTGTGAACTGTTGTCTTTGTTTGGAATGTGTATTTCTTATTGTTGTATGCATGTGAAAATGTTGTTGTTGTTGTGGAAGCCATTGTTGCCATGAGTTGATTCTCATTCTCTATTTCAATATGGTTGGGGCTCGGGGCCAATGAGGAAGGATGGATTCTCCTTTCTCATTGGATGTCTTGGTTGGGTGGAGAGCGTTGCCTTTCCCCTTCCTTGTTGTGATCAAAGATGAAAAGATGGAGAAACTAGCATGTTGTTGTTTGGAGCAAGAAGATATACAGTTTTGATAGTCCCATTCTTTTGAGAAAATTCATTGTAACCTTTCCCACCTTGAGTGGATGAGTTGTATAGTAATTGTAATGTGAAGTTATTGTATTGTAGATGGAAGATTGAATTTGAATTGAGAAATGCAAAGGAGATTCATAATTGTCCTCTATTTTGGAAAAGAAATGTAAATGAAGTTACATGCATTGTATTATGTATCTTGTAAACTATTTTGAAACCAAATGAAAAAGGAAAGTTGTAAAATTGTATTTGATGATCAATGAAGGATTGCATTCCTTTCTCAAAAGTGTATTGTGTATTAGATTTGAATTATTATTGAAGTTGAAATTGTTGTTAAAGATTGGAAATTGTTGTTTGAAAAAGAAGCATGTGTGAAGAAAAAGACAATGTTATATTCCTTTTTAAAAATGCATATTTGAATTGGAATCTGAACTGCAAAACTTAGAAATGAATGGTTGTTTTAATCAAGTAAATGTATTTGACTAAGTTTAGGAAACATATGCACATTCAAATGACCAAAATTGTAATACCAATTTAAAAGAAACAGTTCACTGTCATAAACTTCATTCTGAAATTCACATTTTAATAAAAATGAGCAGTAGTTCAAACTTATACCAAACAATAAGATAAGAAACATTAAAATTCAGATTTGGTAAGTCCTAAGAAACTCAAATTTACCTTAACATTTAAGAAAGAACTTTCAAACCTTATAAAAATCCAATTTGGAACTTGCACAGTCATTTTTTCTGTCTATTGTTAGAGAAATAAAATTTGAAATCAATTGACAAATTGACTTCCTAAAACACTCTAAACCCTCCCTAGACTAATCCTCCATGTCTTTTTCGACATGTTGAGTGAAGGAGGAGTTCTAATTTAACCAAATTGAGAATTTGAAAAAATGCCAGTTCACTAATTAAAACCCTAGATTTTTTTTCATTAAATTTACCTCTCAAACTTCATCAATTTCCAAAATTTATGATCCTTGTGCAAAGAGGGCATCGAGGGCTTTCCGAAAAGTCCTCGTTTTCCCAAAACTGAGCTTTCTAGCTCAAGTTATGGCCATTTGAAGTTTTACTTCAATTTGGCATTCAAAAAAATAATAAAATTAAGATTAATCTAACTATAGAAAAATTTAAATTTTACTTTGGAAAAATTTCCCAAAAAGGTCCATGGCCCCCACCATCCCACAACCAATCGGGGCCTACCACGTGGCACCCTAGGAGGGGGACCAAATTTAAAACTTATCCCTTTGAAAAAAATTTGCCTTGGGAAAATTTTCCCATTTTACCCACAAACCCGCTGCCTGCAACCAATCACATGCTGCCATGTGGCACGGTGGAAGGGCGGACTCTTTTCAAACTTAAACTTATTCTTTTGAAAAAAATTTACTTGGGAAAAATTTTCATTTTCCTCCATCCGCTGACCCGCAACCAAATCGAGGGGGCACACGTGTCCTCTAAGGGCTGAGGCGGAGGCGCGGTTCATTTTAACTTTTTATCCCTTTTGAAAATTTTTGGAAAATTTTCATTTTGGCCCCGCCGGCCCAACCAATGAGAGCGTGCCACGTGGCACTTTGGGGTGGAGGTGGGTAGGTGGAACCCTTCTTCTTTTTTTTTTTGTTTTGCTTGGAAAATTTCTAAAATTCTCCCACGCCCGCTTCTCCGCCTTCCCCTCGGACTTTGTTCTTCCACGGGTGCAAGTGCGGACCCACACACCTTTTTCTTCCTTTCCTCCTTCATTGGGTGCAAGGCACTAAATCCACCCACCACTCTCCCTTCCCTCACCCTTCTCCACTTGGCACCAAGGGCTTTGACACGTGTCCACTCCGGGACCCACGGGGCACAAAATGTTTGTGCCTTGAGCCATGCGATGGGAAAATTTCCTATGCCACCCCGACCCGCCAATCCATCCAAAGCGCATCCCCCTCCTCTTGACACGTGTCCCCTAGGGAAAAATTTTCCTAGAACTCCACCCACTCATATCTTGAGTTCTATAAGGAGTTAGAGGACTTCTTTATATCACCAAAGGTGAGAAAATTTCCTATCCATTGGGAATGGTTTAGGGAAATTTTGGAAGCATTAAGTAAGAGAAAAATCTAGTTGAAACTATGAGCCTGTTAGAGAGCAGGCATGGGGTAAATTACTCCCTGAACCTAACTAAAACATGTAACCCTAAAATTTGAACCTTGTGAACTTGATATAAGTTAATAAAGGAAACTTGTGTTTTGGTAAATAGGATTTGTTCCAGAACTTGTTAGTGAAAACTTGATGTTTGGCAACCTGAATGTAGATACTTCCAATAAAAAAAAATTATTCCATAATTTTCTAGCTAACCCTAGGTTGTTTCTTAGGTCTCAAGTGTAACATCAACTTGCCTTTCATAACAACAAATTCGGACCAATGAACTAAGATCCCATTTTCAACCTCCTTCACTTCCTTAGTAGTTCATATAATTTCCTAGATCTTCCTTAACACTAGAAGGATGTACAAGATGTCGAGAGAATGTTTTGGAGAAATGTCCTTAATTTTTCCATTTTTCCCCATGGTGGGCCTCTTAACCAATTTTCACAATGCAAGCTCACTCATTGTCCAATTTCACCAAGGTATTGAAATTAGATTACAATCTAGTACTTGAGTAAACCCGAAATACCCGCAACACAGTATCTAACCCAAAAAATATTAAATTTTCAAAAATTTACACCATTTTATAATGGGTGACAACACAAAGCTTTCGGCTCCCTCTTTGGAGAGATAATCGTTACTCTAAAGGATTTCTAGTGTATTTTTCATGTTCCTATTTAGGTGCAGTTAATTGATTATATCGGTGTTGATGTTGAGATTACAGACTGCTTTATTGATGTTTTTGGATGTGATGATATACCTGACCGAGGTATGACAATGCACTTACACCGATGCATTATAGATCCAAGTTTACATCGAATGCCCATATATTTAATGGATCTTGTCAATGGATTTCTACTTACTAACAAGATATGTACTTCCTGTTATCCAAAATTCACCCCCCCAGGGTTAATTTCGATAACATGCATCAGAGTTCTCAAGTCCCAGGAAAATGGATTGATTCAGGGCGAAAATCATGTTTCTAGGGTCCCCTCAAATTTTTCTAAGTCCCCTGTCTGAGAGAAAAAGAGCAAGCTCTGAGGAAAAGTGGAAAAAGTAGCAAAAACAAGCTTGGAACAGGAAAAATCGTGAAAATTGGCTAAGTCCTAGTCCTCGCAAAAGTTGGAACAGTTGGGACATCAAGGCGCGGATCGGCCGAAAAGCCTCCAGGCAGCCCGTGAAGCAAAGGGACATCTGGGACAAATGGACGCGAAGGGCGCGAACCACCCGGTTCGGCCGAAAAGGAGAACTTTCACAAAGGAACAATCGGGCCGTCGGGACGCGTGGGACGCGGAAATCTGGTTCGGCCGAAGGAGAAGAAAATTGACTAAGCATTTGGGACATCTGGGCCACGAAGACGCGAAAAGGTGAAGCGGCCGAGAGCAAAGGAAGCCCATTTCAAGCGGTTCGAAGAACTTGTCCCAAATAGTCCAGGACAATTGGAACAAATGTACGTGAAGGATGTGAGAAGCTGGCAGACCCACGGACCAATCAAATCATGACACGCGTCACAAGGGAGAAAGTCCAAAAGTCAAAGGGTGAGATTTCAAGCACTACCCAAACCAATCAAAAGAGGACACGCGTCCAATGAAGTAGGAAAACCCACGGGACATAGAGGAGAGAGAATTACATATCCAATCAGCGCGTGCCACGTGTCATCCAAGTGGCAGAGCGTGGGGAAAGTTGAAATATTTTTCCCGCCAACCTGTTTTTTGTGCCTGTTTTGCCCTAAATCTTTAGATCGTCATATCTTTCGATCCAGAGCTTGGATTTGCACGTTCCTTATATCAACGGAAATTTGTTGAAATTCTCTACATGATTAAGGATCAATCTTTCCTTTTGGGGACAGTCTATAGAGAGAAAATTTAGAAAATGTCCACTGAAGCGTGGTAATGCCGTAAGTAATGCTTTAATAACCAACTTTAATGTAGTAGACGTTCACGCTTCGCGCTTGATTAAATTGCCCCGCCATTTTGCAGGATCCGCCGCTTTTGCCATAATGAGATGATTTTAAATGTGACTTAGAAGTGGTTGGGGTAGATTCTGGATTTCCTCTCTTTTCCCTCTCTCATTCTTTCTATATATTGTAAAGAGGAGCTTCTTTAAAAGGTCAAACATTTTCTATTTTGCTCCTCCCTTCTTCTCCTATCAGGCGAATTTGTGGAGTTCGAACCTCTCATTTGAAATGTAATACGACTCTGCCTCTTGGCATTCTGTAGTGTATTGTATCAATCTTTGGAGTAAGTAATACATGTCTGTGGATGATTCTCAACCCTCTTTGTGTTCATTTTGCATCCTCCTGGTCTTTCACTACAAGTTTTGTTATATGTGCATGATCTTATATCACATTTGAATGATCTGTGTTTACTTGGCAAGACAGGTTGTTCTTCATTCCTCGGTGTATCACCTCTATTATCTTAGGTTTATTTTCATGTACCCCTCTCTCTCTATCTCCTTGGCAAGTTAGATTAGGTTTTGAGTAAGACCTCTGCATTTTCGTGTGCATATGAATAGAGGAATAGGAACCAGCCTTCTCTGAGAATCCTTTCTCATCTTTACAAGTCCCACACTTGGAGAAAGGATTCCATGTTGTGCAATCACACTGGATGCTAGAGTGATCAACCTAGAAGCCTAATCAGTATCCATGGGTGCTATGATTTTGCACTAATAGTTTTGGCACGCCCGGTGGGACCTAGAGGTCTCATTTTTATTGTAGCAGGGTTGATGTGCATTTGCTACATTTTTCTTGCTTAAAAAGAGCTATTATTTGCATATCTGGCGACTCCAAAGGAAAAAAATCAACTGGTTTCAGTAGTGCAGGCTTGAAAACTTATGAGAAGAATCACAAGGTCAAGAGTCGGAGAAGAAGAAGTGTTGTTTGAATACCTGCAATTATCTCCAAGAAGAAGGAAAAGAGGAAGAAGGATTCAAAGGTCTCCATCTCCACCAAATAGAACTCTCTCAATTCCTCCACCTGGTAGGCCTTTCATTCAGTCAACAAGGGTTTTAAGACCAATTAGAATGGCTCAAAACAATCCCTACGTCAACTTCACAGGTAGCAGCCCACTTGCTCTCAACGCACAACATCCAGTCCCTATTGCAGCCTTGAAGAACATTCCCTACTTCACTGGAGAAAATCAGACTACTCCAGGTGATCATGTTATAGATATTGCTAACCTTTGTGCAATTCATGAAATCAATGAAATGCAAGTGGCTATCAAGTTACTGGCATCTTCATTAAAGGGTAAAGCATTGCAATGGTTTAGGAGCCTTGGAGCTGGTTCTATCACAAATTGGAATCAGCTATGTATAGCACTTCACGAGCAATTTTGAGAGAAGGGAGACAACTTGTCTCTTTTGGAGCAGCTGACAACTATCAAGAGGGCTCCTAATGAGCAAATGACCAATTTTAACTTCAGATTTCAAAAACTTGGGAAAGGATCCCAAAGAGCGATCAGTGCCAACAAAGAAAAGGTGCTTTTCTCTACTATCTCAAAGCTTTAAATTCTGATATTTCTATGTTGATTCAGTCCATGGGAGGCATAACTATCCCTATGGCTTATAGCATTTCCATTAGGGCTGAAAATTGTTTAATCCAAGCTGGCAAACTTGCCCCTAGACCTCCCATGCCATTGTTTCCAAGTTTAGAGAGCCCAAACACTAGTCAAGCACCTAATTTGGCTCCTTCTCCCACTCCTAGAAATCAGAGTTCAAATGAAGCTTCCACTTCATCTCCAAGTGCCCCAAATGAGCTTCAAGAGGTCATGAAGCAATTGCAGAGAACCTAGGCAATGAGCTAGTCACTCTCAAGAGGCAACAAGCCCAAGGTTTCAAACCTTCTTATCAACCCCAAGCTCAACCAAATAGGCAGCCATACCAACCACAAAGGCCCCCTAATCTAGTTGCAAACATGAATCAAACAAGGCCTCCTGCCAATAGACCATTCCAGCCCTATAATCCAAATGCCATATCTACCTCTAAGGCATTAGTGCCAACACAGAACAACATTGCTCAGGAATATGATTGGTGCTTTCCATGCAACGAGCCTCATAACCAATCCATGTGTTTCAATGGTGCCTCAATCAAGAATTGATGGTGACAACTATCAAAAGCGGAGGGTGAGGGCGATCAAGAAAACATCAACAACAAGAAACATTCCAACAAAGAATCAGCCCCAAATGACACCACATTGGTAAACTGGCAAGCGAGAGGATTTACGGGCATGAATTAGGTAGTTTCTCAAAGTGTTGCAGCCAAAACAAGGTCAAAGAGGAGGAATGCGGGTGAAGAACAACCATTAGCCCCAGCCAACCCACAACCTCCCATGGTTCCACAAATGATTGGCAAGCAAAGTCCCGTTTCAAATGCACAAGGGCAGCCAAGAACAACCCCTAGGCCAACTCAAATGCCAGCTGTTGCTACCCACATACAAGGAGTAAATGTGCAAACCAAGGGATAGCAGAGAGATCCTTCATCACCATTCAGTATCATTGATCAGATGAAGAAGACAAACATCAATATATCTATGTGGGAATCCCTATCCATCCCAGGCCAAAGAGATCTACTGCAAGCTTGCCATGAAGGATTGGCCAACTTCGAATCAACAGGTTCAGATGCAAGACAAAGTGCTTACAAATGCTGCCCAGCCTGAAGGAAGTCATGGAGGAAAACAAGGTAAAATGTTGAAGCCCCCTCCTTTCTATGTTTCATTAATCATTGGAAATCAGCTAGTACATAATTGCATGATAGACTCCGGGGCAAGTAGCTCAGTAATGCCTAAACAGATAGCTGATCAGCTAGGGCTCTAGTATGAAATAACATCTAAAGGGGTAGTGCAGCTAGATGGGATAGCAGTAGCAACGGTTGGAGTAATCAAAGGTTTGAGCCTCACACTGCACGCATGTCCCAATGTAATGGTGTTACAAGATGTGTCAGTCATAGATCTGCCACCACTATTTGCATTATGCTTGTCAAGAGACTTCACTTTGCTAAAATTGGAGGCTATCTTTCGGCGGATTGGTCACACATGTTATTTAGAACAAGGTATGGAACCAAAGCCACAATCAGTCTCGAACCTATTGCAAAATTTCACATTGAGCCTTACACTCCAAGCCAAATCAACACCAACCTGCTCAGTGTTTGATCAAGAAGATTATCCAAGCACCGATGAGGTGACACCAAGGTTGGAAGTATCCCAGATCTAACTCTTGATGAATGGGAAAACAAGATACATGCTTTTGATCCCTATCAAGAAGTAGAAGAATCTGAGCTGGGAGTTTATTGTTTACATGAAGAGGATCAACCTCTCCCCAGCATCACCAAGCCAGATCATAAGGACAAGAATGAAGTATGGCAGCTGTTCTTTGATGGATCAAGGAGTAGGAAAGGTGCAGGAGGAGGAGCTATGCTCGTTTCACCCCAAGGTATAAGGTATTACTCAGCCTTCCATTTCCAGTTTTCCTGTTCAAATAACACTGCTGAATATGAAGCCTTGGTGCAAGGGATACATTGGGCAATCAAGAAGAGCATAAAGAACTTGCAGGTGTTTGGAGATAGCGAGCTAATCGTCAACCAAGTTAGGGGACAACATGCTACAAAGAATGACTTGCTAAAGAGCTACAAGAATAGGGTATGGGACCTCATTGAGGATTTCGAAGCTTTCAACATTGTGTCCATACCCAGGAAGAAAAATGAAGCCGCGGATAGGCTCGCAGCAGTTGGAGCAACGTTTGATGTGGTTGACAACATCAAAGGGAAAAAACACAACCACATATCCATGTGATTGTGAGGCCAGCAGTTCCAGATAATAATATAAGCTGGCAGGTGTTTGAGAACGATCAACAGATCATCAATTTCTTACAAGAAGAGGCTGAATTCTCAGCTAGGAATCAGGACAGATTAGAGCAGCAGTATGGGGATCAAGTAGTGCAGCTGTAGACAAACAAGCTTCCTAGGGGTTTAGTAACGTTGGAGTCTATCTTCAACCCTAATGACCAGATTCAAAGAGAAGATTCAGAGCCAATTCCGGTTGGAAAAAACAAAACACTTCAAATTGGCAAGGTAGCCACTGAACAAGAGAAATCAGATTTCATACAACTTTGCCAAGAATTTCCAGATGTCTTCGCTTGGAGCTATGAAGACTTGAAAGGTTTCAATCCCAACCTGGCTCAGCATACCATAGAATTGGATCTAGATGCTAAGCCCATCAGGCAGAAGCAGAGACCAGTCAACCCTCACATTGAGCCTCTAATGAAGAAAGAGCTAAATAAGCTAATAGAAGCAAGCATTATATTCCCGATCAAGCACTCAAGCTGGGTCACAAACTTGGTTCCGGTCAGGAAGAAGAGTGGAGAAATCAGGTTGTGTGTGGACTTCCGAGACCTCAATAGGGCATCTCTCAAAGATCATTACCCACTTCCTTCAATAGAACAAATATTGCAAGTAGTATCCGGTTCAGAGAGATTCTCTCTCCTAGATGGCTACTCAGGGTATAATCAGGTAATGGTGAAGGAAGATGACCGAGTTCAAGACGGATTTCACCACCAAATGGGGACCTATGCCTACAAAAAGATGCCATTTGGTATATCAAATGCTGGAGCCACTTTCCAAAGGGCGATAGATATGGCATTCAAGGGTTGATCAATAAAATAGTTTTGATATACCTCGATGACATCACCGTATTCTCCAAAAATGCAATGGATCACCTCTTTCATAGGGCAAGTGTTTCAAAGGTGTAGAAGATTTGGGGTGTCATTGATCCCAAAAAATACATATTCTTGGCTCATGAGGGAAAACTTCTTGGCCATATTGTTTCAAAGGAGGGATTGATGATTTACCCAGAAAGAGTTGAAGCAATTCGAGCGTTGCCATTGCCAAGTCATAAGAAGGCTCTTCAAAGCTTCTTAGAAGGATCAATTTTGTCCCTAGGTTTGTTCCAAAATTTGTAGCTCTCGTAAAGCCAATAACACTGATGTTGAAGAAGAGCATGGCATTTAAGTGGACATCTGAAGGAAAGGCAATTTTTGAGGCAATAAAAGAGGCTATATCTCAAGCTCCAACTCTCGTCAATCCAAAATTCTCCAAGGATTTCATGTTATACGCCTTCGGTGGTGGAGATACGATTTCTGCAATCTTGGTACAACAAAACAAAGAAGGATTAGAGCAACCAGTTACTTTCTTCAGTCAAGGCTTGGAGGAATACGAAACTAGGTACTCTTTCATTGAAAAGCATGTACTTGCAGTGATCAGAAGTTTAAAGAAATTCAAGCACCTAGTCTCAAACAACAAGATCCAATTATTGGTCTCTCATGTGGGAGTCAGGGACTTCCTTCTAAACAAGGATCTGAATGAGAAACGTGCAGGATGGATAACTCGTGTCATGGAATATGACATCGAGATCAAGGTCACCAAACTAGTATGTGGGAAGGGACTATGCGAACAACTAGCCTTGAGTCGACAAGTTGAAGCAGGTAATGAAGAAGATGTTGTCTTGGTACTACAGGATGGTCAAGAACAAGAAAATGATAATGTGCCCACTCCCTGTTGGACTCAGAGTATGATACACTTCCTACAGATAGGCCTATGCCCTCCAGAAATGAGCAAAGCAAAGAGGAGATACTTCAGGTTGCAGGTTGTTCCATATGCCATTGTTGATGGAGTTTTGTTCAAAAAAGATGTGAATGGAGTGCTGCTGAGATGCATTAGCACAAATCAGATTCAAATGGTGTTGGAAGAGTTTCATGGTGGACCAGCTTGGTGGTCATTTTGCACCAAGAGTGACAGCTCTAAGAATCATGAAGGCTGGTTATTATTGGCCTAAAATATTCAGTGATTGCTATGCATGGATCAAGAGGTGTAATAATTGTGCATTCTTCACAGGAAAAGAAAGACTTGCTGCCCTTCCATTACATCCAATCTCAGTTGACCAGCCATTCATGCAATGGGGTTTGGACTTCATTGGAGTCATTAATCCCAATTCAAGCCAAGGGCACAAATGGATTTTGACAGCCACGGACTACTTCACCAAATGGATGTAAGACGATAGCACTCAAAGAGGCAAATGAGTCTAGCATCTTAGACTTTTATGAGGGAATAACAACCAGATTTGGTGTACCTGCTACAATAATCTCTGATAATGCATTGGCATTCATTAGATCTAAGGTGACTGAGTGGGCTGTCAAGAATGGGATCTACCTAAGCACTTCATCAAACTATTACCCTCAAGGTAATGGCCAGGCCGAGTCTACAAACAAGAACTTGTTGAGGATCATTAGGAGGACTCTTGATGAGAATCAGAGGGCTTGGCATACCAAACTGAAATCAGCCTTATGGGCTGATAGGATCACTCCCAAAAGATCCACAGGTAATTCTCCATTCAGGCTTGTCTATGGAAGAGAGGCAATCTTGCCCATGTCACTTGAGTTGCCAACATTGGAACTCATGAAGTAGCTAGAGTTACTTGAATTTGAGCCCATGGAGGTGAGGTATGCAGAGTTGATGGAGCTGCAAGAGATCAGAAATCGTGCATCCCAAGCAATGGAAATGGATCAAGCTTTGGTCAAGAAGATCTTTGATAGAAAGGCCAAGGATATATCTTTTCAAGTTGGAGATCTAGTGTTGAAATGGGATGCAGACAGAGAAAACCGGGAAGGCATTCAAAATTTGATGCCATTTGGATTGGCCCATACGTGGTCACAAAGTGCAAGAACAACAATACTTTCCAATTAGCCTCACCGGAGGGCGAAGAACTGCAGATTCCAGTCAATGGAATCTATCTCAAGCGTTGCTTCTAGAGGGAAGTTCACTTCGCCTCTCTGTAAATATTAGATTAGATCTTCCTTCCTCCAAGTGCTTTGCACATTGTCCTGTTGTAGTTAGGTTTTAGTTTCCCTAAGTGCTTTGGCAGCAGTTTTTGTTGCTCCTAGGTTGAGTTTTTATAGTTCAGCATGCTCTTGTAAGAGGGAGTTGCAGTATCATGCTCGTTTCAAGTTATTGCTTATGACTCCATGCCCAAGGGACTACTTCAGCTCTTGGTCTTTTCACCTAGAGCGGGTTCCCCGTTGAATCACCAATTTTTATCCAAAATTCACCCCCTGGGTTAATTTCGATAACATGCATCAGAGTTCTCAAGTCCCAGGAAAATGGATTGATTCAGGGTGAAAATCATGTTTCTAGGGTCCCCTCAAATTTTTTCTAAGTCCCCTGTCCTAGAGAAAAAGAGCAAGCTCTGAGGAAAAGTGGAAAAAGTAGCGAAAACAAGCTTGGAATAGGAAAATCGTGAAAATTGGCTAAGTCCTAGTCCTTGCAAAAGTTGGAACAATTGGGACATCAAGGCGCGGATCGTCCGAAAAGCCTCCAGTAGCCCGCGAAGCAGAGGGACATTTGGAACAAATGGATGCGAAGGGTGCGAACTGCCCTTGGTTGGCCGAAAAGGAGAAATTTTGCAAAGGAACAATCAGTCAAAGGTCGGGACACGTGGGATGCGGAAAGCTGGTTCGGCCAAGGAGAAGAAAATTGACTAAGCATTTAGGACATCCGGGCCGCAAAGACGTGAAGGACACAAAAAGGCGAAGCGGCCGAGAGCAAAGGAAGCCCATTTCGGGCGGTTCGGAAGAACTTGTCCCAAACAGATTTGGGGCAGTTGGAACAAATGTACATGAAGGACATGAGAAGCCGGCGACCCGTGGACCAATCAAATCACGACACATGTCACAAGGGAGAAAGTCCAAAAGTCAAAGGGTGAGGTTTCAAGCACTGACTGAGCCAATCAAAAGAGGACACATGTCCAATGAAGTAGGAAAACCCATGGGATAGAGAGGAGAGAGAATTACATATCCAATCGAAGTGCATGCCATGTGTCATCCAAGTGGCGAGTGTGGGGAAATTTCAAATATTTTTCCCGCCGACCTGTTTGTGCCTGTTTTTCCCTAAATCTTCGTATCGTCATATCTTTTGATCCAAAGCTCGGATTTTCATGTTCCTTATATCAACGAAAATCTGTTGAAATTCTCTACATGATTTTGGAATAATATTGCCTTTTGGGGTAGTCTAGAGAGATAAAATTTAGAAAATGTCCTTGATGCGTGGTAATGCCGAAGTAATGCTTCAACAACCAACTTTAATGCGTGAGACAGTTCGCCGCTTGATTAGACACATGCCCACTTGTTTTGCCAGATCCGCCACTTCTACCATAATGAGATGATTTTAAATGTGACTTAGAAGTGGTTGGGGTAGATTCTATATTTCCTCTCTCCCTCTCTCATTCTTTCTATATATTGTAAAGATGAGAGTTCTTTAAAAAGGTCGAACATTTTCTGTTTTTCCCCTCCCTTCTTCTCCTATCAGGTGAATTTGTGGAGTTCGAACCTCTCATTTGAAACTGTAATATGACTCTACCTCTTGGCATTCTGTAGTGCATTGTATCATCTTTGGAGCAAGTAATACATGTTTGTGGATGATTCTCAACCCTCTCTGTGTTCATTTTGCATCCTCCTGGTCTTTCACTACAAGTTTTGTTATCTGTGCATGATCTTATATCACATTTGAATGGTCTGTGTTTACCAGCAAGACAGGTGTTCTTCATTCCTCAGTGCATCACCTCTATTAGCTTAGGTTTATTTTTATGCATCCCTCTCTCTCTGTCTCCTTGGCAAGTTAGATTAGGTTTTGAGTAAAACCTCTGCATTTTCGTGTGCATCTGAACAGAGGAATAGGAACCAGCCTTCTCTGGAGAATCCTTTCTCATCTTTACAAGTCCCACACTTGGAGAAAGGATTCCATGTTGTGCAATCACACTGGATGCTAGAGTGATCAACCTAGAAGCTGATCGAGTATCTGGGGTGCTTGTGATTTTGCACTAACACTTCCTTTCCACTCAACCTCATTAGGGTTATATGAGGATTGTTACGAGGTGAGAGCTATTGTTGGTGCCGGTGCATACCGCACATCTATATTGGGATTTACATCTACTTACATACCATGGTCGAAGACTATGGGTCCTACCATGTTGCTTTGTAGATATGGGTATACGATCATATAGTAATTGGTCATCTAGTAGGTGTCCTACAATTTTGGGATCCAGAGAAGCCCTCGGTGATGGTATGGGTCCTAGTTGGAGACGACATCCATGAGAACATGGGGACATCATTATCACATATTTTTCAATGATATTTAGTAGCACATGAAATTTTGGAGACCTTACTTCCATTATTAGTGGGATGAGGATGTAGATGAGCCGAGCATAGCTATGGTTGAGCACTTCACGATTAGCATTCGTGGATACATTATAGAGTTTTTAAAGTAGACCGATTCCATTGATATTTTGGGGTTGTGCAGGGATGTACCTTATCCTCGAGATGTGGTATGCTGTTGAGCTACGAGAGATTAAAAATGGGGCCATAGATCCAGCCAGGACCGAGCCTGAGTGAGTTTTGATTACATGGTGCCATATATATGGGTCACTTTGAGGTAGATCTTGGATCCTAGAGTTATAACTGAGTATGCACCCTAGTTCATCACAATTTTACCTCATCACTTGACTATTCATTAGGCCACTTGGGATGTAGGAGTTAGGCCACCTCTTGAGGATTTCAATTATAGTGATGATGATGATGATGGGTTTAATGGCCAAGGTCATGAAGGTGGTGTTGTATCGGGTCCTCCAACATTATAACAATAGGGACAGAGGTATGTTCCCTTACAAAGACATATCCTAGTTGTCCAGAGATACAAAATCCCCAGTGGGCATACTAGTTAGGATACATGCACCATTACATGAGGTGCCTCTTCGAGCAACACTATAGGGTTTGCCACCAAGAGGAGCACCATAGCACAGGTCGGTTGTATCCCACCACATAGTCCAATGAGAGGTGAAGGAGGTGGTGGAGATGGGTGATATGAAGCTATATGGTTTAAAAAGATTTAGAAAAATGCCACACGGATATTACAGTCACATGCTTCTTATAACAATCACATGCCTAGGCACAACAGCTTGATTATAGAGAGAGACCAGTCGGGGCACGATTACAAGAAGTGACCACAAAGAGGGACTAGCTAAATGCCATAGGGGGATAGGTATATTATATCATTGGAGAGTAAGATCAGATCCGATCTAAGTGGATAGTGGGCCAAGCTGATATCACAAGAATTTTTCTAGGATAGCCTCATTCGATGCACTAGTGGAGTGCATGCACAAGGAATTGGTGACAATCAATGGGAGAGATTATTACTACATATCCTTGTATTATGAGGTTTCTCCGAGAGGGCTATGGGGCACCCATTATAGCTTGATAGTTCGAGTAGATCTACGAGGTCACAGAGGCCATCTTTATCACGTAGAGAAGTCATGAGGGTAGGTGACAGGAAGTAGCTAGGAAATCATTATTCACAAGTTATGGGTCCTCCTCTAGATTGTAGGCCTCTTATTCCCCATGAAGGATTGAGCCATACATGACACATTTTTTTATATATACACATATGTATGTACTTTTTATGTATGCCTCGTATGAAGGTTCAATTTTGATCAATGTATATGATGTATCATTTTTATTACACCTCATGATGAAGGCTCATTTTGATTCATGCCTATGATGGAAGATTTTGTATCTTGATGATGTATACTTTGAGACACATATGTATATGGACACTTGATTTTGACATGTATGATGATTATGATGATTGGACTCTATATTATGATGTTGTTGTATATGTATCACATGTTTTTGATTTATGATATATCCTTAGATGATATCATTTGTATTGTACATGAGATGCTTTTGATTAGTCCACTTGATGATTTTTATGATATTGGTGTGATGGGGATAGATTTTGATATTTGCAACCCCTCTTGCCCCATTGATGATACGATATGTGATGATTAGCTTAGCATACATGTATGATGTAGACTTATCATTTTATTGATATATGATGTATATATGATGTTAGATGTGATGATATGGATGATAGATGATAGATAAAAAATAATGTACAAGTAACGAACAAACAAGCACAAACAAAAGTTAACAAATCTACCAAATATACACACTAAACAACTTAACAACACAACTATGCACAATTATTCACAAGCATGCAAAAACACACTCCATATGTACAAATAAGAATGAATCTAATCTAAGCAAGAAAATATCAATCTAAAAGGTATGTTTAAGCAACACACTATACAAATGTACAAGAAAGAAAAACTATACAAACAATGTACA
Source organism: Taxus wallichiana var. yunnanensis (assembly GCA_018340775.1). Lineage (NCBI taxonomy): Eukaryota > Viridiplantae > Streptophyta > Pinopsida > Cupressales > Taxaceae > Taxus > Taxus wallichiana. The sequence continues at coordinate 605,588,394 of CM031237.1, read as the reverse complement.
CACAAATAAAGCAAGAAACAAACAAAGCAAGTAAACTACTACTATGTTTTTGTAAGATTGTTTTCAATGTGTTTTGTGTTGTTTTGGGAGTTTTGCGAAATAATTTTCTATTGTTTTTGTATTTTCTGGTTTTCTAATGTTTTGGGTTTTTCAATCTTATTCGAATGTTTTTGTGATTTTCAACATATTTGAATGTTTTTGTGTTTTTAAACAATTTTCCGAAGCTATGTACAGAAACCAAGAAACTTGGATGCCCCCAATGTTAGATGGGAATATACAAAGGAAGATGCCACATGTTATATATAAGAAGGTGAAGTTGTGAAGATTCCCCTAGCGTTAGATGGGAATATACAAAGGCAATCTCTTCATAGACAAACAAGGGGAGAACTAGATGAATCAAGGCTTTAACAGGATAGGCTCACAAAGAATCTCAGATGCAGGTGTAGAACTAGCTCTAAGCTAAGTAAAGGTACCCCTAGACGTAAGATGCTTGTGAACAATGAATCCTCCCAAAGCATTGAAAACTAGTTTTCACCAAGGGACCCATCTAAAGTGTCACACAACTAAATGGTTTTCACATTTGGATGACCTAATTTCTCTTTTTATTTGTCTCTTTTTTTTTTTTTTTGTTTTTCATAGTTTTTTACTTTTTGGTTGTATTTTTATTTGTGTGCCATGTTCAAGCATAGAACAGCTTGAGGTGCATGGAATTCATGGGTTTGCAGAGCTCATATCTGTCAAGATAGGAAAGCTTGTATGCTCCTGACCCAAATTTTGCCATAATGACATAGGGTCCTAACCAATGAGGTTCGAACTTGCCTTTATTTTCTCTCTCCTTCATTGTGTTGAATTGGTTTTCCTTCAACACCAAATCTCCTACCTCAAACTGATGAGGTATGATTCTTTTTGTAGCTCCATGACACTCTGTTCTAATACACTTTAATATGGTTGATTACATAGATGTTCCTTTCATCTAGCAGTTCCATTTCTATCAATCTATCCACTCTTCAATCCTCATATTTATCTAGATAGTCCCTAAGATATATTCTCGGGAGGGAATCTCTGTTTCTGGGGTGAAGGATTCAGTTCCAAACACTAAGGAATAAGTTGCAACACTAGTAGGGGTGTGAATGGAGGTCCTATAAGCCCATAGGGTAGGGTGAATTTACAAATTCCAATTGTGACCTGTTTTACTCACCATCTTCTCCATGATTCAAACAAGTGTTTTATTAGAGGCCTCGATTTCCCATTACCTTGAGGGTAATATGGCATGGACCACTTTAATTGTATCTAAAAGTGTTGACATAGAGATTTTACCGTCTTTTTCTTGAAAGATTTTCCATTGTCAGCAAAAATGGCTACTAGAATGCCATAATGGTAGATGAGGTGATTCATGATGAAATTTGATATTTGAGAACCTATAACATATGTCAGTGGAACAACCTCCACCCACTTGGTGAAGTATTTTATGGTTGTTATAATGTGTGTATGACCATCGGATGAAGTAGGGGTAAGCTTCCCTATTAGGTCTAATCCCCATTTAGAGAATGGCCATGGTGTTGTGATTGGTTGTAAAGGTTGCGAATGACGCATGGATGAAGTTCCCATATTTCTGGCATAACACACACTTCTTCACATAATTGTAGCAATTTGTCTCCATGGTAGGCCAATAATAGCCTACTCTTAATAAAAAAATTTCCAAAACCATCCCATTTATATGGGCTCCACACACTCCTTCATGTACCTCCTTGATTGCTCATACTGACTCGATACATCTAAATAATGCAATAGATTCCCATCATATCCATGACAATAGAGGGTTCCTCCTAGGAGGGTGTAATGAGCTATTTTATGGATAAGGCTTTATTTCTCAGAATGGGTGATGTTGAGTGTTATCGCTCTCAATATTCCCCTCTTTTTGAAATCAAGTTTCAAAATTTTGAGTTGGTACCTTGGAGTAATGGGTCACATCGAGCTGGTATCATTTTTCGTTTTATATTCCATGGAGAAAAATTACAAATTCGGTGTACAAGTGAAGTTTTCCCCTTCTTTTTATTTTTCACACACGATCGGGAATAATGGGTGTATCTTCCCCATCAATTTTTACCCTAGCATCCACCGGGTAGTACGTGGGAATCTCAGATTGGATGTGGCATGGCCATGTTTAAAGAAAAAGTAGAAGCCTCATGGCATCCAAATGTCACAAATCCAATGGCAGGGTCCAAGGAAAGTCCTCAAATAAGCGCAAGATTTCCACATGTACTAGGTCTAAAAGAGACAGAGCCGATCATTTAAATTGACTAAGTATGAGCGGGTCGGTGGAAACCTTCACATGCCTCAACAACCCAATTTTAGAAGTGAAACCAAAGGGCCAATCTTCAAATGAGTGCCAACTTTCCACGTGGTCAGAGTTAAAGGAGAGATAGAGTTAGCCATTGAAAAGTCTAGGAGAGGAAGGAACCACGCATCAAAGCATGACGCAATTTTAGGAGGAAAATCCAAAATGAAAACTCAAATGTGTGTGGGCTTACCACGTGGCCAAATTCAAAGAAAGGACAAATCCAATCATTGAATTAGCTAAGTATAGAAGGGTTTACGGAAGCCTCCACGTGTCATCCTCCTGACACAACTTCAAAGGAAAAATATAAAGATGGGTCCCAAATGAGTGCCATATCTCCACGAGTCTAGGGAAAGATATACGGCCCCACAAAACAAAAGGGACTTAGTCAAAAACGTAAAAATATTGAACTAGCCTACAAAGGACACATGGCCATGTTTTAAGCATAAGTGGGAGGTGGGCCCTTTTGTGTTTTGATTTCGTTGAAAAGTCAAAGTGGGAAAGTGGGCCATCGGGGTGATTTGAGAATTTGAGCTTTGTTTTCATAAAGGAGCTTAAAGTTAAAAAGTGACCCACCCCCACCCATGCTAAGGAGAGAAATTCAAAGTGGGGAGGCGGGTGGCAGAGCAATTTTTGTTTTTGAGCCCACATTAAAAAAAGGTAAAAATTATAAAAGAAAACCACGATTCTTTCCCCACTCAAGTAAGGCCACGTGTCAAGATCATATCAAAGCGGTGGGCAAGCTAGAATTTTCCAAAGTGCCATTTCTCCAAAGGGCACAAACTATAAAAGGCGTCCCGAGGCCCAATTCATTTTAAATCTCTCCCATGGATGAATCACATTAAAATTTTGTAAGGGTAGATTGAACGGCTGTGATTCAATGCGTCTGGTTTTGCTACCAGACATGGAAACAACCGAGGCATTGGAGAGACTCAAACATCAATTTCTCGAATCAGTTTTCATCATTTTGTAACCAAATGTAATTGTTCTTGGAAACTATTTTATGTATTCTCCATGTTATTGTTCGGGTTAGATCTTGATACTCTATAAAGGTAATAGATTTGAAGTAATCAATACATAATTTTTCCCTTTTCTTCCTCTACTTTTATTCTTTCCATGTATGAAACTTTGGAATCATCCATATTTTATGATAGGAAACTTTTTGTTCTTGTTTATATTATTTCTGGAACTTTGCGTCTATGGAATTATATATGTTATAAAAGTGAATGATTCTATTCTACAACTCCTTGGTTCAATACATATAAGGTTATACTCTACTATCTATATTTCCTAAAGTTATTGTCATTTTCTTCCTTCCTCATCTCCTTAATTCTTTCATTCTTTCGTATTGATGACCTTTGGGCATAAACATTTCAAAGTATCAAGAATCCACACTTTGAAAGTTGTACATTTATATATAAGTTATTTTTCTTGCTTTCAATAAGGGAACCTCTCCCATTAAAGAGGAGGGACTTGCATTCCCCGAATATGGTTTTTTAAAGGATCATTTAAAAACCCAATATTTTTTGGTGATCTTGTCTTTGGGATTTCATTTTAAGGGATCCCTTTTAAAAAGAACAAATTCAAGATCATTGTTGGTTTGGTGAATCTATGGTATACATGTGGGAAGAAATATCTCGGGGTTGAGGATTCCCATTTTCAACTTCTGGAGCAACAAAACTTCTCTCTTCTAGAAAGAAGGAATAAAGGACAACATTCCTTAGGAGCATCTTAGTCCTAATCTATGTGCTTTGATACTTGTTGGTGTTTTAATTCCCCTTAAGTCAATTTTTCCAAAGATGGTAGTTCCTTTTCCTTGGGGACAATAGGTTGGGCCTCTCGCTCTTCCTCAACCATTTCATGAGTTACCTAAGGGTAACAGGAAGAGTTTTCCCAAGTTCCGGGGTGATGGGAAGTTCATTTAGATGAACACATTTCAGCTTTCATTGTTTCATGTGGGATTCTTGGGGTTGAACATGAAGATGTCTCTGTCTGGATTTTTGTGGAGAAATTACAAGACAATGTTGTTGATTGGATCTACCATCTTCTTGTTGGGTCTATCACTAATTTTAATACCATGACAACTTAGTTTGAGAATAATTTCAAACTTGTTGAAGATGTGCATCTATTAGCACAAATTTATCATATTAAGGGATCCATTTGAGCCCATGAGGGAGTTTGTGGCTAAATTCAACAAACTAATTAATAAAATTCCATAGAACACTTCTCCGGTGGATCAAATAATAAAGTGCTTCTTCCTCAATGCCTAGTTTCCTGAAGTGATTTATGCACTAAGGAGAGCTAACATTGCGTCTTTGGATATTGATCAACGTTTGGCTATTAGTGTTGAGGATGATTTGATCATGTATGGTAAATTGAAAAGAGAATCCTCCAAATCTAAAGCTTCTTCCTCTTCCTCTTTACCAGGAGCCAATTCTAATCAATTAGTACAAAAGCTTGAAAATAATCTCATTTCTCTCAAGAAACAATTGGCTCAACATACTCCTTACCTAGATGTTCCAAGGAATAATTTTCAGCCCAAGAACTACATGCCTTCCTCTTAGACTGGATTGGCTATTGAAGACCCACCCATCAAGGTTCCGGTCAATGCAACTTGTGAAGTTGAAGAACCTGATGATGAGGAGTGTAATGAACTATATGAAGAACCAGAAGAAGAATTTGAAGAAATAGAAGAGCTCCTAGTGATTGCAAGAAGAGGATCTCCTATTCCTACTGCCTCCACACAAAAGGTGAGTAATGTTAATCCTTCTTCTTCTACTTCTATTTCCAAAACTCATCCTTAAAATCCAAAAATTGATAGATCAAAATCCTCTCAAGTTCCTAGAAATGATTCCCCATATACATATGGGTCTTTTGATATCATTGATCACTTAAAAAATACCAAAATATAATTTTCGAGCGAGTTTTACCGGACTCATCCTAAATCTTTTCTGCTAAAATGGTAAACTTTGTAAATTCCAATTCCAAAGTCTCATCCATTACTTCTAAAGGCCTTTTACCCACCCCTCTTCCTCACCTCAATCAATCCTTTTGGCTGCAGTCACTTCCTATAATGAGAAAATTGAACCATTCTATGTGACTATTCTCACAAATGTAGCCAAAAACTCAGTAATTGTGTTATAGATTCAAGAGCATCAGATAATGTAATGCCTGCAAAGGTAGCCCATGCTTTGGGTCTGACCTAACACATTCCTTTGGTTCATGTTATTCCATGGAAAGTAGGAAAGTGCCTTTGGTGGTGGGATTAAAGATGCATAAGTGGCTTTTGTTGCTTTTCCAGAGAAAAGTGTCTTAGCCACTATTTTGGTGGCTGATATTCCTCCCTCATATGGGATGTTGCTGAGTAGAAATTTCTGTAAGGAGGTAGGAGGTGAGATTCAAATGGACTGGTCACATGCTTTGATCTTGGTCAATGGAAAAATGAAGAAGCTACTACTAAGAATTAGACTAAGTACATTGTGTAAAAGATTGATTATCCAAAAGCATAAATACTCTATGAGGATGCAGGGCATGGTAACTACATGATCATGTCACAAGAGGAAGCAAGATTCCTAAGGGCAAGTGATTCATGACACTAATGGAATTTAGACTCTAGATTTTGATGGAAGCTACTCTTCATCTAGTTCGGACATGGAGTGGTGTTGACGTCTCCAAAAGGGAAAATTCATCCTTTCTCCTTCAAGCTTTGTTTTTAAAATGCAAACAATACGAGTTGAAAATGAGGCACTCATACTAGGATTGAGCATGGAAAAATAAATGGAGTGAAGAATATTTGTGCTTTTGGTGATGTAGAGCTTATTGTGAAATAGGTCATAGATCTATTTCAACTCAAGAATAAGGGATTGAAGCATTATAGGAATCTTTTAAGGATTCCATCAATTTTCTTGACGCTTTCTCCATTGAAGTTGTGTCAAGAGAGAGGAACATTAGAGATGATTCTCTAGCTATCTATGGATCTCTGTTGATTCTTCATCCATATTTCTCTTAGGAGAAATTTACCATTAAAATCATTCATAGGCCTAGTGTTCCGGATAATTCAAATAACTGGAATGTTTTCAACGATGATCAACATTTTCTCTCTTTCTTGGAGCTTAGGATAATTTTGACCAGCTATATTTTGAAGGAAATGAGACCTTTCCTAGAGAGTGTGTATCTTCCAATGAAGGATATATCAAGGAAGAGACGGATCATGATGGATGCATCAAATTGAAATGTAACAAGATCCCTAAAGGGCTGGTGAGTTTAGAAGACCTATTTGATAAGCACGATAGGTACATTAAATCTAAAACTTCCCAATCAGCTCGATAGTCGATGAGTGTGAAAAAGTGAATATTGGGAGTCTTGATGAACCCAAGATGGTGAACATTGGAAAATGTTGCACTCAAGAGGAGAAGAAGAAGGCAATAAATCTGCTAAAAAGGTATGTTGATGTTCTAGCCTATTCGTATGATGATCTCAAGGCTTTCCAAATGAAAGGAGATGCAACACTTTATCCCTTTGAAACCCGGGATCGAATTGTTCAAGAAAAGGAAAAGGCGGTATAATCCCAAGGTTGTTGGAACTATTTTTAGGAGATCCAGGAAGTTGTTAAAGGTAAAAATCATCTTTCCTATACACCATTTAACATGGATCACCAATATTGTTCTGTCACGAAGAAGAATGGTGAGATTCGCATCTCAGTGTGGACTTTAGGAATTTGAATCGGGATTCTCTAAAGGACAACTACCCTCTCCCCATGATGGATAAAGTTTTGCAAGCTGTCATAGGCTCTAAGATATTTTCTATGTTGGATGGATTCTCTGGATACAATTAAGTGGAGATCAAGACTACCCCGGATCAACATAAAACTGGTTTCACTACTCCTTGGGGAATCTTTGCTTACAAGAGAATGTCTTTTTATCTTATCAATGTTGGTTTCACCTTTCAGAGGGCAATGTACTTGGATTTTTTTAGTTTTAAGGGAAAGTGTGTGGTTGTGTACCTTGATGATTTGACTGTTTTCTCCAAAACAAGGGCAGATCACTTTCAACATCTTGAAGCAATCCTCCAAAAGTGTAGAGAGCATGGAGTCTTTCTTAATCCAAAGAAGTCAATATTTTGTGTCACTTTGATTGCAAGTTACTATGGCACATTATCTCGAAAGAGGGAATCAAGATAGATCCATAAATATTTCAACCAATCCAACATATTCCTCTTCCCACAAGCAAAAAGGTTGTTCACTCTTTCTTTGGTAAGATTAATTTCTTGAGGAGGTTCATTCCTGATTTTGTAGAACTAATTATGACCATTTTTGATGTGATGAAAGGAAAGAAAATATTTGGTTGGTCTTCTAAGGGTAAGGAGGCATTTGAAGGTATCAAGAAAACCATTGCTAAAACCCCCATCTTGGCATGTCCTGATTTCAATAAGGATTTTATCATCTATTACTATGCTCAAGAGTTTACCCTAGCTATTGTGCTTTGACTCGGAAAAAATTATGAGGATCATGAGCTTCCAATTTCCTTCATGATTTATGTTCTTAAAGCTCATGATCTGAAATATACTATGATGGAGAAACATGTTTTGCAGTGGTCAAAGCTATCAAGCGAGTTTCATTTTTATATTCTTAATTCTCACTCTATTCTCGCTTGTTCTCGATACAACCATCGGGTATATTCTCACACAACAGAGTTTAGAACTAAGAGAGGAAATTAGGTGGAAAAGGTCCAGGGAATATGACACGGATATCAAGCCAACTAAGCTAGTCCAGGGTAAAGGCTTGTGTGAGCTTATTGTTGAAGGAGCTGATGAAATGTTGTCCAAAGAAGTAGTTGATGCTCCTATTTTCCTTTTCCTCGCTCAATAGATGAATGGTATGCTGATATCACACATTTTATTACTTATGGAGATTTTCCATCTCACTTGAGTGCTAAGGAGAAGAGGGCTATTAAGCTAAGTTCTACATGTATGTGTTATGGGAGATTGATTTGTTCAAGTGAGGCATAGGCATGGAAGATTCTCTAAGTTCATAAACAAAGAGAAACATAAGAATTTGTTCTCATCTTTTCATGATCGGGCTTGTGGAGGCCACTTCTCTTCTACTGTCACTACTCACAAAATCCTTTGTGCTAGGTACTATTGGCCTACACTATTTAAAGATGCATCCAAATGGGTAGGTAAGTGTGAAGCCTATCGAATTTTGTTAGAGACCTAGGTTGGCTGCTTTACCACTAAATCCAGTAGTGATTGATGAACCCTTTCAACCTGTGGGATTGGATTTTATTGGAACTCTTAATGCACCTTCCAGGTCTTAGGCATACTCACATGCTAACTCACTACAGAATACTTTACAAAGTGGGTAGAGGCCATTCCAAAAAAGCACTAATTACGAGGTAGTGTGTAATTTCATTAAGGAGAACATATTGATAAGGTTTGGGGTATAAAACAAGATTGTGACTGATAATGCTTCAAATTTTTATTCTTCTGAGATGATGGATTTCTTCTATGGTTATGGAATTTCCCTTGCTCACTCTTCAAATTATTATGCCCAAGGGCACGAACAAGAAGAATCAAAAACAAGAATTTGGTAACCATCGTTCGGAAGCTTGTCAATGAATCTCATAGGAATTGGCACAATAAGCTCTATGAGTCTCTCTAGGAAGATAGAATTACACCCAAAATAGCAATTGGGATGTCTCCTTTTCAAATGGTGTATGGTGTTGAAGCTCAGTTACCAATAACAATTGAATTACCAACCTTGAACTTAATGAAGGCTATTGAAGATTCAAGTTTTACCAGTTCCTTGGACAAGAGGATCATGATCTCCAAAGCTGGATGAAGACAGTTGCAGGTTTGATAGGATATCATCTCATCAACTAAGGTAAAATATTTGTTTGATAACAAAGATAAACCCGAGATATTTTCAAGTGGGATACATTGTTACTTGTGGATCAAAAGGCATGAACCTTGAGGAAGCCATGGTAAGTTTAATTCCCTTTGGCTTGGTCCTTTTAAAATCAAGTACTTTGCTAGAGAAAATTCATTCTATTTGGATTATATGGATGGTTCTCCTCTCCCACTTCCTTATAGTGGTAGTATTTGAAGTTGTTCAAGTCCTAGGTGACTAGGCAGTCCTTCTATATATTGTGTACAATGTTTTGGTTTTTGGTCATTCCTTTGTGTTTTGTTTGTCTTTCCTTTTTGGTTTGTTTCCCTTTCATGTGTTTCATCTTTTATGTTGGTTTTACCTTTGACTCTATTTTCCCAATGGATAAGGCAATGGTCTACTTTCCAGGGATTTTGTATATGGTTCTTGATCTTTCCTCGTTCCTCTATCAAGTCATCCCCAGAAAGAGCTAGCTATTGTCACTCTCAAAATTCCCCTCTTTTTGAAGTCAAGTTTCAAAAAATTTGAGTCGGTACTTTAGAGTAATGGGTCACGTCGAGCCTAGTATCATTTTCCATTTTCTATTCCATGGAGAACAATTAGAAATTTGGGCATACAGGTGGAATTTTTCCCCTTCTTTTTATTTTTCACACAGTCGGGAATGACGGGTGTATCTTCCCCATCAATTTTTCCCCAACATTCACAAGTAATACATGGGCATCTCGATTGGACGCAGCATGGCCATGTTTCAAGAAACAATGGAAGCCTCCATGTGTCCAAATGGTGCAACTCCTAGGTAGTGCCCAAGGGACGGAGTCCTCAAATAGCGTAGACTTTCCATGTGTCCCAAGTCTAAAAAGAGGTAGATCCGGTCATTTAAATTGACTAAGTATGATCAGGTCGGTGGAAGCCTCTACGTGCCTCAACGATGTAATTTCATAAGTTAAACCAAAGGGCCAATATTTAAATGAGTGCCAACTCACCATGTGATCGAGTCAATGGAGAGATAAAGTTGGCCATTAATAAGTCCAGGACTAATGGAAGGAACCACACATCAACACGATGTAATTTCAGAGATGAATCAAAGCATAAACTCAAATGTGCACAGGCTTGCCACGTGGCCAAAGTCAAAGAAACGGAAGAGCTGATCATTAAATCAAATAAGTATATAAGGGTTTGTGGAAGCCTCCATGTGTCGAAGATAATGTAACTTCAAAGGAAAATATGGAGGTAGGTCCCAAATGAGAACCAGACTCTCACGTGTCCGGGGAAAGATATCAACCCATGCCAAACAAAAGGGACTTAGTCAAAATGTAAAAAAAATTGAGCGGCCCACAAAAGACATGTGGCCATGTTTCAAGTGTAAGTGGGAGGTGGATCATTTTGTGAATGGATGCAATTCAATGCATCTAGTTTCATTGTCGAGATATAGAAATGGATGAAGCATTGGAGAGACTCGCATACATCGGTTTCTCAAATTAGTTTTCATCATTTTTGTAACCAAATGTAACTGTTCTTGGAAACTATTTTATGGATTCTCCATGTTGTTTTTTGGGTTGGATCTTGGTACTCTATAAAGTTAATAGATTCAAAGTAATCAATACATAAGTTTTCCATTTTCTTGCTATGATTTTATTCTTTCTATGTCTGAAACTTGGGAATCATCCATCTTTTATGATAGGAAACTTTTTGTTATTGTTTATATTATTTTCGAACTTTGCATCTGTGGAATTATATTGGTTATGAAAGTGAATGATTCTATTCGCAACTCCACAGTTCAATATATATAAGGATATACTCTGCTATCTATATTTCTGAAGGTATTGTCATGTTATTCCTTCCTCATTTCCTTAATTCTTCCATTCTTTCATATTGATGATCTTTGGGCATAAACGTTTCAAAGTATCAAGAATACACACTTTGAAAGTTGTACATTTATATATAAGTTTTTCTCGATTGCTTTCAATAAGTTAACCTCTCCCATTAAAGAGGAGGGACTTGTTGTCCCCAGTGACTATGGTTTTTAAAAGGATCATTTTAAAACCCAAAAAAATTTGGTGACTCTACTGGGGATTTCATTTTAATGGATCCCTTTCTAAAAATAACAACTTCAATATCATTGTTGTCTCGGTGACTCTATGGTATACACATGGGAAGAAATATCTTGGGGTTGAAGATTCCCATTTTCAACTTCTGGAGCAACAAAACTTATCTTCTAGTAATAAGTAATAGAGGAAATCTTCTACAAGAACACCTCCTACTAAATACATAAATTCCAAAGAAAACGTTCCTTAGGAGCATCTTAGTCCTAATCTTTGTGCTTTGATACTTGTTGGTGTTTCGGTTCCCTTAATTCAATTTTTCCAAAGATGGTAGTTCCTTTGCCTTGAGGACAATAGGTTGGGCCTCTTACTCTTCCTCAACCATTACATGAGTTACCTAGGGGTAACAGAAGATTTTCCCAAGTTACTGGGGTGATGGGAAGTTCATGTAGATGAAAAAGTGTAGCCTTCATTGTTGTATGTGGGATTCTTGGGGTTGAACATGATGATGTCTCTGTCGAGGATTTTTGTGGAGACATTGTAGGACAATGTTGTTGATTGGTTCTACCATCTTCTTATTGGGTCTATCACTAATTGGAATACCATAACAACTTAGTTTGAGCAACGTTTCAAACTTGTTGAAGATGTGCATGCTCTGTTAGCATAAATTTATCATATCAAAAAGGATCCATTTGAGCACATGAGGGAGTTTGTGTCTAAATTCAACAAGATAATTAATAAAATTCCATAGAACACTCATCCTGTGGATCAAATCCAAAAGTTCTTCTTCCTCGATGCCTAGTTTCTGAAGTGATTTATGCACTAAGGAGAGCTAACCTTGCATCTTTGGATGGTGATCAACATTTGGCTATCAATGTTGAGGATGATTTGATCATTTATGGTAAACTAAAAATAGAATCCTCCAATTCTAAATCTTCTTCATCTTCCTCTTCCCTAGGATCCAATTACCCGATCAATTAGTATAGAAACTTACAAATGATCTCATTTCTCTCAAGAAACAATTTTCTCAACATACTCCTTACCAAGATGTTCTAAGGAAGAATTTTCAGCCTGGAACCGCCTACCTTCCTCTTAGATTGGATTGGCTATTGAAGATCCACCCATCAAGGTTACGTCAATGTAACTTGTGAAGTTGAAGAGCTTGATGATGAGGAGTATAATGAACTATATGAAGAACTGAAGAAGAAGTTAAAGAACTGGAAGAGCTTGGTGGGTCTCAAGTTCATTTCCTCACCACCGAAGGTATGGATGATGAGGTTGTATATGATGAGAGAGTGGCTGATATGAATAATGAGTCATATGTTGTTATGACTCGGGAGAAGAAAAATAGAAAAGAAAAGTGGTTTATCCTTCCAAGAAGTCAAAGGATCTTCCTATAACTATCCTAGTGATTGCGAAGAAGAGGAGCTCCTATTCCTACTACCTCCACACAAAAGGTGAGCAATGTTAATCCTTCTTCTTCTACTTCTATTTCCAAAACTCCTCCTTAAAATCCCAAAATGATAGATCAAAAGCCTCTCAAGTTCCTAGAAATGATTCCCCATCTACCTCTGGGTCTTTTGATATCATTGATCACCTAAAAAAGACCAAAATCCAAATTTTAGAAGAAGATTTTTACTAAAATCATCCTAAATCTTTTGCTAAAATGGTAAACATTGTAAATTCCAATTCCAAAGTCTCATCCAATACTTCTAAAGGCATTTTTACCATCCCCTCTTCCTCGCCTCAATCAATTCTTGTGGCTGTAGTCACTTCCCTAATGGTAAAATTGAACCATTCTATGTGACTCTTCTCATATCTGGCCACAAACTCGATTAATTGTGTTATAGATTCAAGAGCATCATATAATTTAATTCTTGAAAAGGTATCCCATGATTTGGGTCTTACCCTTACACGTGCCTTTGGTTTATGTTATTCCATAGAAAGTAGGAAAGTACCTTTGGTTGGCGGTGATTAAAGATGCACAAGTGGATTTTTCTTCTTTTCTAGAGAAAAGGGTCTTAGCCACTATTTTAGTGGTGACATTCCTCCCTCTCATGGGATGTTGCTGAGTAGAAATTTTTGTATGGAGGTAGGAGGTGAGATTCAAATGGGTGGTCGCATGCTTTGATCATGGTCAATGGAAAAATGAAGAAGCTACTACCTGAGAAGAAGATTGAATACATTGTGCAAAAGACTAATGATCCGAGAAAAATAGATACTCTATGAGGATGCAGGGCATGATAACTACATGATCATTTCACAAGATGAGGCAAGGATTCCTAAGGGAGTGATTCATGACCCCCGTACTTCTTATTTCGACTGGAATGGAATCTTCTCATCAACTACTTTTGAAGCTGGAGTGGTGTTGACATCTCTAGAAGGGAACATTCATCCTTTCTCCTTCAAGCTCTATTTTGAAAATACAAACAATACAACTAAATATGAGACACTCATACTAGGATTGAGCGTGGAAAAAGAAATGGGAGTGAAGAATCTTTATGCTCGTGGTGATGTAGAGCTTATTTTGAAACATGTTAGAGATCTTTTTCAAGTTAAGAAAAAGAGATTGAAGCATTACATGAATCTTGTATGGGATTCCATCAAGTTTCTTGACATTTTAACCATTGAAATTGTGCGAGAGAGGAACACTAGAGTTGATTCTCTAGCTATCTCTGGATCTTTGTTGATTCTTCATCTAGATTGATCTCAGGAGAAATTTACCATTGAAATGATTCATAGTCCCAACATACCAGATAATGCAAATAACTAGTAGGTTTTCAATGATGATCAACATTTTCTCTCTTTCTTGGAGCTTAGGGATACTTTTGACCAGCTATATTTTGAAGGAAATGAGACCTTTCCTAGAGAGTGTGTATCTTCCAATGAAGGTGTAGACACCAAATTTGTGTCTTACGACCCCTTGTGACCCGCATCTCATCTTGCAATCTAACCTCATCACCTAAACCTTACACAATTATTTATTAATTACCTTATAATTGATAAATCCACATCACCTTACCCGCCACCTCACTTTGCCACCTCATCATCATGACGTAGCCCTAACCTAAACTAACCTAATTAGGACCCATGACTTGGTCTAGACTCACATCCATAACTAATGCCTCCTTACTCGCACCCAAAGCCGACCTTCTAGCCATTTGACCAAGCCCGCAGGCAACCGATCTCTCGGGAGAAAAAGGTGAAGGTGGGCTATTTTACTAAAAATAGCCTACTTTTTCCTTACCGATGCCGGTTCTACTCGACCACTGCCGTCACGCAACCGCCATCGGTTCCCTGCAAATGGGCTCCCAAACCAAAGGTGCCATCTTAAGAGATGAGTGACTGTGTTGTTAAACTAACAACGGATCGGAATTTCATTTTGGAGATCGGTCAAAGGATTTTGGACCAACGAGAGCATTGCGAGCGAGGAGCAGAGTCCAGATCTTCACTTGACAGAGCTGAGATGAGTAAAGAAACCAAAGTGTTTACTGACCAAGGAGATCAACTTGCATCTTGGTCAAAACCAGATAAGTCACATCTTGCATGTCCTTTGTTATAACATTTCTTATGCTTCTTGAATCTCGGTGCTCCTAAATCCATTTAAGAATCCACTACCCAACGTGCCATTGCATCTAACTTGTCATTCTTTTGCTTCTAATCATCCCATTTCCTAATACCATCCAAAACCAGCCATTACAAACACCATAGCTACGAGAAGATCCTAGAACCCACCGGTATTGGTTATCGATGGCAAGAATCGCATCATCGGTTTCCTCGATCAAAACCAAAAACCAGCATTTCCCCTACCCGGTTTAACGAAACAATTTAATTGATATTTTGCAAGTCTTTTGTGTTAATTCATATTAGTAGGGGAGGCCGACCACCTTCGAAAGGAAGTTTTATATTTCACAGGCCCAGGCGGTTTCCTCATTTATTGTTTAATCAAAATCTTGTGGTCTTGTGTTCTTATTTGTAGGTAGTCCTTCCAAGACAAAAGGAGTTCTCCGCGATCGGCTGATCTTTCTCTACGGTATGCGCACACCATCTCGACATTCAACGGTATTCCTCCTAACCCTAACCTCATCTGTTTGTAAAAGGAATGAAAGGATAGAAACAACTCTATTCCCAAGGCTTGAAACATTCCGAAGTGAAACATTTTGGCATCCTTGGGACCCATTTTGGGTTTCTTTCTCTTGCTTATTTTCATTTTAGGAAGCATATTTTTTGTTGCTTTTGTTATATATTTCAGTAAAGAATTTGTCTTGCTTTCCTAGTTTCGCATTAGTGAAAGTCATCTCTCTTGCTTCATCGAATATAATTTTTGATTTGGGTTTAAAACACGTGCATTGCATTCCTTGTTGTTCTTCAATTCTAGTGAACATAGATTAAGTAAATGTGGTCATACACGTGGGGGTGATATCCACGGTATTGACAGAAATTAACCTTAGTTTCACTTCACAACACATACTTAGAATCACTTCACAATTAACACAACAGCTCAAACATCCCCCTTTTCCGCGGTATTCCTCCGCCCGATTGAGGTAACCTTATAAGCCAAAACAAACTTGACATTTCCCCTAGGTCTTGTTGTTTAGGATTCTGACATCATCTTATGTCTAAAGGCATAAGCCCACGATAACTAAAATTAACCCTAGGATTAGTTTCTAGATTTGCGTGTGCCTCTTGCTTGTTTCCAAATTTTGTTTTCTTTGTCATACTTTGTCTTCAGTGATCAATAAGTTGATAAATATACTCAACGTTGCTAAAAATCAAATTAGCAGCCTTTTATATCTTCTTATCCTAGACTTTTGACACCGGCATCGGTTAAGGGACCGACGTCGTTTGCTCTCTGACCAACACCGGTTACTAAACCGATATCGGTTACTGTCTTCATCAGCCCCTAACAAACCAGCAACTTGCCAAATTCATCATTCTGAGGTTGTTTTTGTTCTTGATAGATTGAAACTTTCTGTGTGTTCTTGTCTATGGTTTTCATCACTCGGAAGCAAGCGCCAGCCATGGTTTCACATGCACTGCTCTGTGTCTTTGCACTGAATCACCCCCTTCACATTCTATAGGGAACCCTACGGACACCGTGAGATCCCCAAATTCTGTAGGAGACAAGGACTTTGCCAAATTTGGATGCTAATCCCAGTATACTGTATAATACTATTTGTCTCATGCCCCTGACCGTACGCCTGATGGTCAGCTCCTTATTGGCATGCCTATTAGTATAGCTGCTCATTTAGCTCCCACTCCTCCTGATAACAATGCCTTACTTCCTGCATCTCTAGCCTCGTCTCCCAATCAAGCAGCTTGAGAGGTTCATACGACCCGATTAGCTTTCCTTTGGTTAACTGGACCCCACGTATTGTTACCACCAACTACCCCTATCTCATCTCTCTTTCAGACCACTCCATTCATGACTTACTCTCTGCCACCTATTCACACGAGCTTTCCTTCTCAAGCTCCGCCTACCTTTTCATTCCCATACACGTATCCAGTAACCTCAACACCTTATATGGGACATCCCTATTCTGTGGCACCATCATCTCATCCAACCACAGATTTCATCAAACAAATGATGGACAAAATGCAAAACACAGGCTTCCGTTTCAGGGAAGTCGTAGCGCCTTGACATACGAGCAAGTTTGTCGGGGCCCATTCACCCTTCTCTGTCCCCCTTCATTCATATCCTCCTCGATGGGAGTTGCCAAAGTTTACTCGTTTTAACAAGAAAAGAGGATCCTCAACAACACTTGCGATCATTTAGACATGCTTGTTATTTGATTGCCCATGATGATGCCTTGTTACTCCGCACCTTTCCCATGTCCTTATCAGGACCTGCCTTGGAGTGGTACAGTGCTTTAACCCAGCACTCAATCTTCTCTTTTAACCAACTAGCCCAATCTTTCTTGGATCATTTCTCCATTAACATTGCCAAGAAAGTATCTATCACTGACCTCTATGCCATCCGACAATTTGAAGACGAATCTATCGCAGATTTCGTTGGATGATGGCGGGGCCTTATCAACCAACTTACGTATGCCTTGCCTCAAACCGAACTCATCGAACTATTTACGCGGGCTGCGCTAAGCTTCATCTCCCCTACCCTCCAAATTCAAACTTTCCGCACATTCGTGAGGCCTTTACCATGGCTCGGAAACTAGAAATTCGATCCTTAGAAGAAGAGAAATTGCGGTTGCGTAACAAAAACCCCAATTTCCGAACTCCGATTCTACCAACAAGCCAAACACCACCACTCCTCACGCGTCCACTTCTTCTAAATCAAAAGGAGCTGTCCACGCGGTAACGGTCAAATCTCAAACACCGTCCAATACTCCATGAAAACCACTTATAAGTCAAAGCCGAGCCCACCAATTACACTCCCTTGGGAGAAACTTATGGCGTCATCCTGGAGAAATTGCTCAAAGTTTGCAGGGCTATCACCTTGCCCCCTGTTAAACCTCACTCTTGGGTTTGACTCCACCCATGCAAATACCTTCTGGTACAAAGAAAATGACTTTTGTAACTTTCACCGCGTAAAAGGACATAGTCATGAAAGCTGCAAGATGTTGAAAAACATAGTGCAGGAAATGGTTGACGGGGATATAACCCTCGATAATCCTAACGCCCCTGCTAACCGAAATCTGAAAATTTTCAACAAGCCATTTCCGAATCACTCATCCAACATAACGTGAACCAAGATATCTTAGGCGAGGAGAGTGTTCATGAGATCCATGCGAGTCTTCGATTCTCACCAAAAGCCTCTATTGAAAAAATTTTAAATCAAGCCTCTCCACCAACACAGGAGTTTGAACCTCCTTCACCACCATCAAGCCAAAGTGAAATCATTCCTTTACCCATAGAAGAGTTAACTGCCCGGACTTCTCTTCTCATCGATGAGTCTTCTTACACCACATCCCTCTGAGGATCGTGAGCGGATGCTATCTAATTTATCTATTTCCCAAACGTCCCTTTCTACCACTCTTGCTACACAAGAGGAAGGCTTGCCACTCCTTTTGACATCCTTAGATGAGAAATCTCTTACACTAACATCACCACATTCTTTAAACGTGTGGATCCCCTCGAACACGCCCTCCTACCTATTAGTCCCTCATCGCCTAAATCTTTTCAACGACCAAGGTGACCTCTTAACATCTATTGATACGATTGCCTCATCTACCTCCTGTGTCACACCCGCGTGGGACTAGAATTACAACCCACCTTTCTTCCATACAAAAATTACAAATCACACCTAGAGATTGTCATTCCACGAGAAGATGACGGGGCCCTATGGGAACGTTTGAGTACCCCTTTTTCTACTCAAATGCAAATGACTGATCCTGATGTCTCCACCATATACCCGAAGTGCTTACAGAAGCTTAAAATGCCCCTGTTCTCACCTTCACCCCCCTCACCTCTACCAAATGCCCGTCCACTTCTATCAACTTAACCAGATCTTCCCATACACTTGGGACCTCACCATGCCCGGTCTAACGCACCCGCTTTAAGTGACTCGATCTATCCAAAATAAATCCGCTCCCACCTAGGAGACAAACTCAATCCGTGCCCCTATCACAATCAAAACCATCATCGTCATACCTACCTTCCATATTGGGACCCCATCCCTCTACCTTACATCAATATATCATACCTCCTGTGTTTTCTTCAAAACAACCTACGCCTTCCGCACCTATACAGAAATTCCAGGGTATAGCAACACCGTCACTCCGCGTATCCTGTCCACCTATCAACCCTAAACAAATTCCATCATCAAAAGATTTGTTTTCAGTCACTCCTATTTCCCCGTGGTTGTTTTCTGATACCACATCATCTGCGGCCTCATCATCCAACATAGCTTCTGCGCCAAAGAAATCACGTTTAGTAAAAACCATGTATCAACACCCCTCGGCTAAACCACCACCCATGCGAACTAATCATGCCCAAACATTACCAAAACCCACCAATCAATACCCTCATCCTCTTCCAATTTTGACCCACTCAAAGGATCTTACGCCAAAATCCTTGCTATGTTGGTGGAGAATGCCACCATTTCCCTACCTCCACTTAGACCTTATGACCCGTCTAAGCCCCGACCTATGGGTTACGATGAGTCTAAAATCTGCGCTTATCACCACACCGGACATGATGTGGAGGGATGCAAAGCTCTAAAAACCATCCTTCACCAGTCACCTCTCCCGGATAGAAAGATTAAGAAAGACAACTTACGAAGGGAGAGACCTTTAGTTTCCATTCCCTCTCCTATACCATCTGTCCCCGCCTCACCCAAGATCTATCATTATTACAACCCCACCTCTTGAAGACCATGAGTTATCCCACCATCTTCCTCATCTCGGTCTCACGAGATTAATATGATTAGTGTCATTACTCGAGGGCGAAAAATAATGGGAAAGCAAAAGAAAACACACTGCGGCATCTCTTTCTCCGTCAAACATCCCGATTGCACCACCACCTAAAGTGGTCATTCGCGGACCCTTTATCCCGTCTCTAATGGCATTTCCCACCGAAATATGATTAAACGACTTCACCAATCACCCGTAAAAATGACATTGTATGATCTCATTCGAGACTTCAATCTCATCGACAAGCTCTCGTTGAGATCCTTGAGGATAGAGGTTTTACCTAATGAAACCCTTCCTGCTGTCGCCTCCATTCTAACACCCAATCATGTTCTTCTCTCACCAAACAACCCACTTTACCCCAACCACTTCTATCTCTACAACAAGCTGCTGCGATCGGTTTCTCAAGATGAAATTGTCGACTTTGTACGAGAAGACCACGACCCTGCCCTTTTCATCTCCGCTTACATCCGGGATATTCGAGTACGTCGGGTTATGATTGATGGGGCGCTAGCCTAAACATCATCTCTTCAAAAGCCTTCCAATAGATGAACATCCCTTCTAGTTGCATGTGTGCCAACCCCATCATGTTGCGGTCATTCAATGACGCTATTACTTCTACCTTAGGCACCGTGATCCTCAACATTCACGTAGGACCACGTACTTTATCCGAACTCTTCTATGTCTTGGAGGGAGAGTTCGATATAATATATTGCTGGGTCATCCTTGGATCCGAGCCATGGGATGCGTTCCCTCAACATTACATAGATGCATAAAATTTGAGTACGAGGGGAAGTCTTACACCGTAAAAGCTGACCCTCCCCCCTTTAAAACCTGCAATATGTTATACCGCCCTAACGATGTGCTTATACCAATCAAGACACCCATACATTCAACCCAACCATCCTCCTCAAATGTACCTCAACCATCCACCTCAACCGCGCCTACGCCTTCAATTGATGAAACCACCATCGCAAAAACCACTTCCCTTCCCGCAGCTAACATTCCAACCTCCGACCCCTTAGTAGATGTTTTTCAGCGCCTTACGCTGGGGGAGTACCACCTATATAACGTTAGTTCTTTCCCTACCCCGCAGGAGTATGGACAATTACATGCACATCCCACCTACGACCGTCGCGTGGGGGAGATAATCTCTTACGGACCACCCCATTGCCGCACTAACCTAACGTATGGGGGTGTTGACGCATCCTCCATTACCCCTGAACCTCCTCTTGGTGTGGTTCCTTTCCAATCTGATTTTCAATACTTGACAAATCGTCGTTTCACCCTCACCTTCTTGACTCATTGTGCGTGGAAGGCTTTGGTTTTGGCCTTTACGAACAAGGCCGACATACACTCATTCAGTGACTACCCGTAAACACAATGATCGCGGTGGTCTCGGTTTTCCCGAAACACCTACACAAGAGACACCTCTGTCATTGTATCCCGGAAGAAGAAGATGTCGCCCCTACCAACCATCATCACCCACTTTTCCATCATCACCCATGAGAATCTATAGACCCTGAATCCATCCCTCCTAACTTTTTTTTTTCATAAATGCTATCTTCATAGGTCCTCTCACTTATCAACGCGATAATGACGACCCATCTTCTTTGCCCCTTCTTTATCCAGACATGATCGAAGAGGATTCACCTTTGATTAATGTTGTTGAATGCCAGGATGACGACTCCATCCTCACTTACCTTGGCGCGGATGATTCTTATATTCAACGAGCCTTACCATCTGAAACCCAAACTATGCTGAACGAATCTACCATAGAAATCAATATCCACACGGAGGAGGATCCTCACATTGTGAAGATTGGACAATCCCTTAACACATCAGAACAAGCCGCCTTTACTACCTTTCTCCGTGCTTTCATGACCAAGCTTTTACGCATGGTCTTACGGCGACATGCCGGAATTGATCCTACCATCGCCATCCATAACATCACCCTAAACCCCGATTCCAAAGGTCAAATGTAAATTGAGAAAAATGCATCCACGCATTGCTCTCTTGGTCAAAGAGGAGCTCAATGACTCCTTTCTGTTTCCTTCATCTTGCTATTGACTATCCTCAATGGATTTCTAACATCGTACACCATCATCACTAAAAAGCGACAGGGGACTTCGGATATGCACAAATTTCTCGGGATCTTAACCTCGCTTGCCCTAAGGATGACTTCCCCTTACCTAGCATTGACCAACTTGTTGATCTAAGCTGCAGGTCATGAGATGCTCTCTCTCATGGATGGCTTTTCGAGGATCTGACCAAATTTTGGTTGCCCATGCCCGATCAACACAAAACTTCCCTTCATAACTCCTTGGGAACCTTCATTATCGTGTCATGCCATTTGGCCTTAAGAATCTTTGGTGCTACCTATCAGTGAGCTATGACCTACATTTTCATGACATTATGCACACTATCCTTGAAGACTATGTCGACGATCTTCTCGGCAAGTCTAAACATCGTAGTGAACATCTCGATGTTTTAACCATTATTTTTGATCACCTGTTACAATATTATGTCCGCCTTCAACCGAAGAAATGTGTCTTTGGTGTTCTTTCGGAAAACTTCTTGGCTTTATCGTCTCTTTGCATGGCATTGAGGTCGATCCATCTAAAGTCAAAGCTATCCTAGAAATGCCCCCACCCAAAATCTCAAACAATTGCGTAGTTTACAAGGTAAGCTCTAATCTATCCGACGTTTCATCTCCCACTTTCGGATCGATGTCAACCTTTCCATCACCTCCTTAAAAAGGATATTGCATTCCAATGGAGCGAAGAATGTCACCAAGCCTTGAAGCTCTCAAATCCTATCTCTTGTAGCCACCCAGTGCTTATCCCACCCCAAGATGACAGCCCTTTCTACCTTTACCTTTCCACCACCGACCACGCTGTAGGAGCCATGCTTGCACATCGTGACTCGAGAATCGTGAACAAGCCGTTTATTATATAAGTCGTACTTTGGTGGACTATGAGACTAGGTACACACATGTAGAAAAATTGTGCCTTGCCCTATCATTCATGGCCACCAAACTCGACACTACCTTCTAAATCACAAGACTTTCGTCATCACCAATACGGACCCCATCCATTACATGTATGCCAAACCTCATCTCGAACCAACGCATTGCTTAGATGGCTCATGCTTCTCGCCGACCTTGACCTTGAGTTTGTCCACCAGAAAATCAATCAAAGGACAAACCATCACACTCAACTTATGAAGCTCCTTTACCGGGAACAATTTACCAATTTCACATTTCCCGCGAACTCATCGCTACTCTTTCCCTCACGGAGGAGTCGTACCCAATGACCCTCTTCTTGATGGATCTAAATGCCGTAGCGGGCGGAGGAGCCGGCGTTGTTCTCATTCCTCTCAATGCTGAACCTATGCCTCTTTCATTCTCGACTTGATTTCCCTTGCACTAATAATACAGCGGAATACGAGGCCCTTGTTACTGGGTCTCAGTTGCGTTACACTTAGGTATCAAATCTATCAACATTTTTGGCGACTCTCAATTGGTAGTCAATCAAGTTATGGCGTCTACCAATGCAAAAATGAGGAACTTCAAAAATACAAACACTACGTGGATTCACTTCTAGCCTTATTTACCCACTATTCTATACAAACCATTCCCAGCTCCACTAACAAATTTACTGGATACTATGGCTTGCTTAGCCTCACAAATTCCCACAGCCTTATCGACTCTGAATTATTCATCGTGGTCCAACAACTTTTTGCCCCATCCTATTCAACCCCGGTGGTTTGTATGATAAATACTTTTGTGTCTACTAATTCACAGGGATACAGGTACCACCAATTTCACGACTACCTTACAATCTCGTCCTCCCACTTGACCTTACTAGTAACGGAAAACGTGCTTTTCTTAAAAGTGTTTCACGTTATGTTGTCATGGGGGACTCCTCTATAAACGTGGCTTTGATGGCATCCTCCTTGTTTGTCTAATCGGCGCGAGGCCACTCATACCATCCAACAGTCCATGACGGTATTTGTGGTGGACATTTTAGCGGCCTTGCTTGCATGGCCAAACAAATCCTTCGCCTTGGTTATTATTGGCCTACTCTCAATAACGATCTGCTACTGAATATGTTAAGCGTTGTGTTATGTGTCGACAACATGCCAACCTTCAACATACTCCTAGCCACCCGCTCCAGATCGCTCGAGATCTTTGGCCCTTCTCACAATGGGGTTTAGACCTTATTGGTGAGATTCACCCAACCTCTTCACAACGTCACCGTTGGATAATCACAGCGACCGAATATTACACAAAATGGGTGGAGGCTATTCCACTCATTTCAATCAAAAAGAAAAAAAAATTGTCGAGTTCATTAACCACCACATTATCTCTGTCGTTTTGGTGTTCCTCATCGCACGATAACGAGATAATGGAAAATCTTTCAAAAACAAGTTGTTGCAAGAGACCTTTGTGACAACTTTGGTATCAAACTTAGTTTCTCATCACCTTACTATCCACAAGCCAATGGGCAAGCCGAGTCCTCTAATAAAACACTAACCAAAATCCTCATGAAAGTTGTCAATGAATCCGGAAGAAATTGGCACGATCACATTCCCTTTGCCCTTTGGGCTTATCGTACTAGCATTCGTACCTCTACTAATGCCACACCTTTTCTTTGGTATACGGTGCAGA
Organism: Taxus wallichiana var. yunnanensis; assembly: GCA_018340775.1. Lineage (NCBI taxonomy): Eukaryota > Viridiplantae > Streptophyta > Pinopsida > Cupressales > Taxaceae > Taxus > Taxus wallichiana. The sequence goes on along the minus strand of CM031237.1, from coordinate 605,564,090 downwards.
AATTGTTTTTGCCTCTCGAAATACAAATACCCTCCTTCGAATATCTCTTCGGGATATTCTCACCAATGATGATTTCCGCCAAGAGCGGTTAGCCCAATTGGAGCTTCTTGACGAACGCCATCTCTTACGACTCTTGATCACCTTCAAATCTATCAAAAACGCATTAAACGTGCTTATGATAAGCGACTTCATGAGCGTACCTTTAAGGTTGGTGATCTTGTTCTCAAAGAGAATCAACATGTAACCAAACTAGAGAAGAGCAAACGTGGAAAATTTTCTCCCAATTGGATTGGGCCTTATATAATCACTCATACCTATGGATCTGGTACTTATCGTTTAGCTTCGCTAATGGTAAACTCCGAGCTGAACCCATAATGCCTTGCATCTTCGACCATTCTACTGTTGAAATTAGTGTTATATCACTTCTTATCTACCTGTCGCTCGTCCCTTGAGCTCACTTACCACTACATACACTCTGTTTCCTACACTTCATAATAACAATCAAGCTCACATAGTTTGATCCTCACCTCCCCTTGATGATGCCTTCCCCTTTTTAGTCTAGTCCATGACTTCAAAATATTAAAATAAGCCGTATTCTTATGGGATTTTCTTGAGTCAAACTTCCTACTAAACTAGATGCTTCACGCCAAATGAACATCTAGTCATCTAAATTAAATATAGACTGCTCCCTCGAAGGACAGCTATATGCCGAACTATTGCTGCTATTATATATAGACTGCTCCCCCGAAGGACAGCTATGCATTACAATCATATCTGCTACTATAAATAGACTGCTCCCTCGAAGGACAGCTATACACAATCAACCTTTATCAGAAGCTTCTCGCATTGATCAGCTTCGTGAAGACCTCAAGAATAATACAATCAATATCCCTTGTAGACTTCCCGCATCGATCAGTCTACATTCAATAAAAGAAAAGCCGCATTCAAAAGCACTTTTGAGTCATGGACTTGTCTATTTAGGGTAGGTTCTCTTTCGTCAGAACACTCACTTTGTAATAAAGTTCTCCGTACCTCAGCTATATCATCCACCTCACCTCACCATTTGTCAAAGCAACAAAACTCAAGGGACGTGACGTATATCCGATATATTGTGATTATACAACTCTTTTCACCTATCGACTTCTCGCCTATGCAAGGTACCTAGGGATTCAAGCTCATCCTATGTTAATATGTGGTTTGTTTAGCTCTTCTCAACTATGGGACACTTTTGCCTCTTTTGCTCGACTCTAGGATTGTGTGTTGACCTTAATCAGGATACGGTTCCCTACTATTTGGGTAAGCTAACTTTCGCTTTACCTATACCTACATCAACATCGCCCATACCTACCAACACCAACAACATTACCCTATCAACATCAAATTCTTACCAACCAACCAATTACCTAAACCGTACCCAATTGCACAATTCGCCTCTCCTGATCCTAAGGAGAACTACATCGATCGAGGCCCCTCCTTGCTTTGTGCAATGGGCTATGTAGGCAGCACTTCGGAGACATGGGGTCTCCCAAGGTTAGCTCGACCATCCCCTACCATAACCTATCTGTGTGGTGAATATGAATATTTTTGTGTATTTCTATTTAATCACGTCCTCTTTATCCTTTTTCAAAACACCAAAATCCAAACACAAACAATCTTATTATTATCATAACTCAAATCAACATACATATTCAGTTTTATTTAGATGTTAAACAAATACATCTTCTCTATCATCGACACGCAGGTCGGCATCCTTATTTATTCTTATACCTTGCTAACATTTACTCAGACCCTCACGCCTCATCCCGAACTAGGTGATGATCGTGATCGTCGACCCCTCTCGCCGGGCCTCTCTGTCCTCAAAGGTACCACGGCTATTGGTACCGCCCACTGATCTACCAATCTCTCCTGTAACATATGAATACGCCCTCTCGCATGGAGGACTCCAGCCTCTAGTCTCTCACTTTAGTGACTCCGCAACCACTAACAATCCTCTTGTCTCATTCACCTGCGTTTGGAGCTGCTGAACCAAACGCTGCAGACGATCCCTCTCTGCTGTAATCACCGCTATGTCAGGACGCTCACGTACACCTCGCAGTTCTGCTACCCACCATAATCTATAGGCCTCTGTCGTTCCCGCATCCATTACCCTGCGATCGGCTGCTACCTCTTCAGGCCCTTCTGGAGGTGTTGGCCGGGGAGGTGAGAATGCTGCCTCGGCGTCGATCCTCATATATGGTCTATAAGCCAGGGGTATATCCTGCACAAATCCAAATTGTCGCCGCACGCGATCTATAGGAATCCTCTCATACTCACCCGGCCTGTGCCCTGCGATCCACCTCAATCGCTCTACACCCCTCAACTCCTCAGCTATGTTCTCTGTTACCATATAGTTTCCGTATGGCCTCCAACAGATATCCGCAACCGTCACTCTCTCCCATACCTGCCTGTAATACTCAATATCACCCATCACGGCCTGGGATCTGGCCTCTTGTTCTGTCTGGACCCATCGTCTGAATCCCAACCTCTGTACTCCGGTCTCTCCTGCCTGGAGGGATTGGCCTATTGGTCGCACACAAACAATGTGCTCATAGGCCCAACAGTGTAATAAGTATGAACAATCCAGTGTCGTCCTGTGATTTCACCTACAAGCCCATAAACCCCTGTATAGCTCCGCCAAATATGCAGGTGCCCATGCAAACGTCACGTTCCTTTCTATCATCTCCCAAATAACACACATCAATGCCTTTGGAAATCTTCCCCCTTCCGCCTCGATAATGCATAATACCCTACCGCTATCATTAATATCACTGCTTAACCTTGTCTCCTCGGGGTGTCTTTGCGTACATTACCCCATATGTAAAAGATAAACCCATTGTGTCAAATCTCGTGCGTATGGACCAAATACTGCTGTTATCGCTCCCCGTGCCACGCTAGGTAGTGCCTGATATACTGGTTCTCCTGTAATAGGGAGTCTCAAAATCTGAAACACATCTTCCAATGTTACTGTCATCTCCCCTGTTGGCAGATAAAAGGTATTTGTCTCGGGATTCCATCTCTCAATCAATGCCTGCAACATAGCATGATTACGTGCGATTAAGTGAATAATAAGCATATTCCACTTAACCCCAAATGATTTATCAATGTCCATTCAGCTGGTGTTACATCCGCTCGGATTCGTGACAACAGCGCTGGCACACTATCATTCATCCTCAATCCTGCCTCTGCCTGCATACACCAAAACAACAAACAACCATTCAATCCGTCAGGTTTTTTCAAACATTCTGGAAATTCCTCCAGTAACCGGTATCGGTTATACATAACCGATATCGGTTGAGTAACCGATACCGGTTCTCCTAACCGCTACCGGTCACTGTCAATTACATACATCTTGCCTAAAACAACCACCTACGACAATAAATTGCTCGTTTATTCCTCTCTGTATACACAGACATACCCGAAACCCGTGATTACCTACCACGTAACACTTACCTCACTTATAACCCTTGCTATCATGTTTTCTTCTTCATATCTACCCACTTAATCTCTTATTCATAACACATGCAAAAATCAAATCACAACCAAAACATTTACCTCTGGGGTTGCAGTAGCTTGAGGTGGCCCTTGTCTTCCCTCTTGTCCCTGCCTGCTGGATGTTTCTCCTCATCCTGCCATTATCACCACTCTTTTCAAATTCACCTTTCTACTTTCTGAATCTCCGATCGCATTCACCTTCCCAGTCTCTTTTCTTATCACCCAAATCTCTCATACAAATTCCTGTCTCTCTTCTCCTTATCACTCAAATCTCTCATGCAAATACCTGTCTCAGTCGTCAAAAAGCGTCGCGTTCACGTATTTAACCTCTTGCATGGCTCTAAAATTAAAACTTAAGTTGCCACCCTAGCTTTTCTATTTTTAGAAAAGCTCATACCTAAATAACCGGTATCGGTTACTTAACCGATATCGACTCTATCACTACTACCGATATCGGTTCCTTAACCGATATCGGTTACACACTATCTTTTCTCAACAAGTTCTTTTCTTCATTTCTCACCTAAATTTTTGTCGCGCCCGCCTCTTTTCCTGCATAAACAACACAATTTACCACATTTGTTCATCCACCACACATAGCATTACAATTTCATTAACATCATTTATTTTATACAAATACACAAACCATCAACTACGGATATCAAGAAACTATCAATCTATACATCATTTGGATCCAACTCATCAGTTACATATATCACAATGTCACAAAACCACCAATTCATCACATAACCTGACATTCATATATACGTGCAAAAACAAAAACATCAACATCATCCATCTATCAACATGTCAACTAAAACTTATCATACATTACATATTACCAACCATTAACAAAATATTTAAACACATTTTGAACACTGCACGAGGATTAAAACATCGTCTCTATATATATACAAATTTTCAAAAATACAATGTGCCCTACATCGGGGCCTCTGTGATCTCATAATACACCAAAGCCGCACGCGAGCCGCACTAATAATGTCAAAAAATCTCTCGGCTCTCGGCTCGTGGGCGGTCCCTCGTATCAAAATAGATATATACTGGCTCGCAGTGGCCGGTATCCACTATCAACCCGTGCTCGGCTCATGAGGCCGGTATATAATAAATAAATGAATCAATACAATGAATAAGTGTCGGCACGCAGCCTCTATCAATACAACCGGTTCGCAGACCGGTGCCCGTGTCCTATACAAAACCATGTCAGGATCTATCGGCTCTCCCCACCGCCCTCGCACCTCTCTCCCACTGGTCCCTGTGGTGCCTCTCGCCTCCTACCTGTCACGGACACGCCACTGTGTGGCTGCCCCTCCCTGAGATCTCTGGCCAGCGAGGTCTACTCTAGCCCCTGCGCATACGCTCGATACTCGACTCCGGTACTATCAAGAATATCCTCGATAATATCGGGCCTCTGCTCTAACCTCCATATAGCAATCTCGCACCACTTTGAAGGAGAGCCTGGGTCCCCTGCACCTAACACCAATACCCCGAGCCAGTACTGCACTGCTATGGCCGCGGTGGTGCCGCGGTGGTGCACTTGGTGGTGGTGCTTTGTGGTGGTGCTGTACTCACACTGCACTTGTGCACTCGTGGCTGTGGTCTTCTCTGGTGGTGGTGTTTGCTTTACTGTGCTCGTGCTCGTGCTCGAGCTCAAGGGCTAGCTGCCTGTAAGACACCTATTCGTGTCAGTCTTTGCAGCTAGCTTTGCCCTGTAAAAGAGCTGCACTCACCCCGAGCTGATCTCTCTCTCCTATCACTACAACCAAGTCAGGCATGCGCAGCGTGTCTATCTGGTGCCGCCTCCCACCTAACCCACCACCAAACCTCAACCCATCCCAACGCCACCGATGCGGCCGATACGCGACCGACGCCGGTCCCTCCCAACTCAACCAAACCTCAGAAATTTGCGACCGATGCGGCGCTGCTTAGCGACCGACATCGGTCATCTGTTTTCTTCCGGGCCGAACCCCATGCGCCCCCAAAACCCATTTTTTCCTATTTCTACCCATTTACCCACCCAAACACCCTCCAATTTTACCCACCTAGCCGCATTACCCTATTTTACCTATCTACCCTCTCCGTTTTTCAAATTACCTCCATTTACTCATTATTTCCTACAAAATACAAATTCCTACCCAAACCCCCATTTAGCCTAATAACCATTTCAATGCATAAAATCACGAGTTTAGAACCTACGGTAGATGACGACACGTCTCGTGGTGGGATGGGTGGTGGCGGTCCAGCTGGTCCAGCCCCTCCAGCTCCTCCTGCCTGTGCCATGGCTCCAATCCTGATCTACTGGGTCCCTAGCCAATCACCTGCTGCCTCCTCCTCAATCGGGCCCACTATCAACTCTCTCCGCCAATCAAATAGCTCCACCTCACTCAATAACCCTCCAAATCAACTCTCCACATCAGACAAGTCGCTTTGGTTTGCAAATAACAAAAGTGACAATGACAGGCCGTATTTTTCTTTTTATAGGTTTTTCGACCTTAACCGATGTCGGTTTCATTTTGCCCTAAGGAACCGGTATCGGTCTCTTAACCGATATCGGTCATGTAGAATCGACATCGGTTCGTATCCCAACTTTCCCCCAAAATTTTTGCCCTTCTTTACCATTTGCCCCTTTTTCACCAACACCATCTCTATTCACCTGTGCTGAACACCATTTGTTCACTTGTCCGACCTGACCCAAGACCTCAACCTGCCATTTGGCCCGACCCAAGGCCTCGCCCTAACCATTTGGCCCGACCCAAGGCCGCAACCCTAACCATTTGGCCCGACCCAAGGCCTGACCCCTAACCATTTGGCCCGACCCAAGGCCTCGCCTAACCATTTGGCCGACCCAAGGCCTCAACCCTAACCATTTGGCCCGACCCAAGGCCGCAACCCTAACCATTTGGCCCGACCCAAGGCCTCGCCCCTAACCATTTGGCCCGACCCAAGGCCTCGCCCCTAACCATTTGGCCCGACCCAAGGCCGCAACCCTAACCATTTGGCCCGACCCAAGGCCTGGCAACCCTAACCATTTGGCCCGACCCAAGGCCCCAACCTCCCTATTCGACCCGACCCAAGGCCGCGACCTACCTATTCGGCCCGGCCCAGGCCTCGCCTACCTATTCGGCCCGACCCAAGGCCTCGGCCTACCTATTCGGCCCGACCCAAGGCCTCAACCTACCCATTTGGCCCACCCCTCAACCTACCCATTTAGCCCGACCCCTTGCCCCTCACTATTTGGCCCGACCCAAGGCCTCCTTTACACTTCGCCCGACCCAAGGCCGCAACCCAACAACTTGGCCCGACCCACGGCTGCACCACTTCCATCCCTTACCCAAAATCAACACCATACACTTTTATCCACCCATCCGGTAGTTTTTGTTCAATCGAGCTCACTGTTCGTGTTTTAGCATGATTAGGGTCCTTGACTTGATCTCACGACCAGCTTTGCCTGGACCTAGACCGTGACGTTTATCTCAACCAAACCAACCATTTGGTACTGCCGAACATGCCTAAACGTTCCTGTACCTCACCTGTTATATACCCTGGAGCTACTTCCTATGCCTTGGATACCAGGATTATATCACCCTTGTTTGGATAAACTATCGACCTTTGCCTACACATTGCTGGTTTGCTTGTCAAATCATGTACCCTCGTCGTACTATTGCATTTCAACATGCGTCTGCTTCCTTGGACCTACCCCACCACCTTACCATCCTCTCTACAACATATACCCTTTATCAACCCTATCCCTGATTTCCCGTTCACTCAATCTGTGATAGATTTGAGGGGGATTACCTATATCCTTAACATGAGAAACCACTTCATATTATTGTCCGCGCAGCTTTACAGAACAAGCTACACGACAATAAGGGGCTAATGTAGACACCAAATTTGTGTCTTACGACCCCTTGTGACCCGCATCTCATCTCGCAATCTAACCTCATCACCTAAACCTTACACAATTATTTATTAATTACCTTATAATTGATAAATCCACATCACCTTACCCGCCACCTCACTTTGCCACCTCATCATGACCTAGCCCTAACCTAAACTAACCTAATTAGGACCCATGACTTGGTCTAGACTCACATCCATAACTAATGCCTCCTTACTCGCACCCAAAGCCGACCTTCTAGCCATTTGACCAAGCCCATGCAACCGATCTCTCGGGAGAAGCGGGGAAGGTGGGCTATTTTACTAAAAATAGCCTACTTTTCCTTACTGATGCCGGTTCTACTCGACCGCCATCGGTTACGCAACCGCCATCGGTTCCTGTAAATGGGCTCCCAAACCAAAACAACGGATCGGAATTTCATTTTGGAGATCAGTCAAAGGATTTCTGGACCAACAGAGAGCATTGCGAGTGAGGAACAGAGTCCAGATCTTCACTTGACAGAGATGAGATGAGTAAAGAAACCAGAAGTGTTTACAACCAAGGAGATCAACTTGCATCTTGGTCAAAACCAGTAAGTCACATCTTGCATGTCCTTTGTTATAACATTTCTTATGCTTCTTGAATCTCAGTGCTCCTAAATCCATTTCTGAATCCACTACCCAACGTGCCATTGCATCTAACTGTCATTCTTTTGCTTCTAATCATCCCATTTCCTAATACCATCCAAAAACCAGCCATTACAAACACCATAGCTACCAAGAAGATCCTAGAACCCACCGGTATCGGTTATCAGTAACCGACATCGGTTATCGAACCAGCATCGGTTCCTCCGATCAAAACCAGAGAAAACCAGCATTTCCCCTACCCGGTTTAACGAAACAATTTAATTGATATTTTGCAAGTCTTTTGTGTTAATTCATATTAGCGGGAACTGACCACCTTCAAAGGAAGTTTTATATTTCCTGGGCCCAGGAAATTTCCTCATTTATTGTTTAATCAAAATCTTGTGGTCTTGTGTTCTTATTTGCGGTAGTCCTTCCAAGACAAAAAGGAGTTCTCCATGATTAGCTTTGATCTTTCTCTACGGTACACACACCATCTCGACATTCAACAGGTATTCCTCCTAACCCTAACCTCATCTGTTCTAAAAGGAATGAAAGGATAGAAGCAACTCTATTCCCGTGGTTTCTAAACATTCCAAGTGAAACAGAAGGAGATATAAAGGAAGAGACAAATCATGATGGATGCATCAAATTAAAAGGTAACAAGACCCCTAAAGGGATGGTGAGTTTAGAAGACTGTTTGATAAGAACGATAGGTACATTAAGTCTAAAAATTCCCATGTAGCTTGACAGTCCATTGAGCGTGAAAAAGTGAATATTGGGAGTCTTGATGAACCCAAGATGGTGAACATTGGAAAAATTTTCACTCAAGAGGAGAAGAAGAAGGAAGTAAATTTGATAAAAAGGTATGCTGATGTTCTAGCCTATTCATATGATGATCCCAAATATTTCCAATCAAAGGATATGCAACACTTCATCCCTCTGAAACCTAGGATCAAACCGTTCAAGAAGAAGCAAAGGAATTATAATCCCAAGGTTTCGCACTATTTTTCAGGAGATCTAGAAGTTTCTAAAGGAAAAATCATCTTTCCTATACACCATTCAACATGGATCACCAATATTGTGCTCGTAAGGAAGAATAATGGTGAGGTTTGCATCTGTGTGCATTTTTGGAATTTGAATCGGGCTTCTCTCAAGGAAAACTACCCTCTCCCGTGATGGATCAAGTTTTACAAGATTTCATAGGCTTTGAGATGTTGTTCTATGCTAGATGGATTCTCTGGATACAATCAAGTGGAGGTCAAGACCCCAGATCAACATAGAATTATTTTCACTACTCCTTGGGGTACCTTTTTCTTACAAGAGAATTCCTTTTGTCTTATCAATGCTAGTGCTACCTTTCGGAGGGTAATGGACTTGTTTGTTGGTAGTTTGAAGGGAAAATTTTTGGTTATGTACCTTGATGATTTGACTATTTTCTCCAAAACAAGGGCATATCACTTTCAAAGCATCTTGAACCGGTCCTCCAAAGTGCGAGAGCATGGAGTCTCTCTTAATCCAAATAATTTTCTATTTTGTATCAATGAAGGAAATTTCTTAGGGGACATTGTCTCCAAAGAGGGAATCAAATATATCCATAAATATTTCAAGAAATCCATCAAATTCATCTTCCCACAAGAAAAAGGGTGTTCACTCTTTCTTTGGTAAGATTAATTTCTGAGGAGATTCATTCTTGATTTTACAAAATGTACTATGAGCATTGCTCACATGATGAAAGGAAAACAAAACATTGGATGATATTATAATGGTAAGGAGGCATTTTAAGGTATCAAGTAAGCCATTTCTAAAACCCCATCTTGGCATGCCCCGATTTCAACAAGGATTTTATCTTATATTTCTATGCTACAGAGTTTACCATGGATGTTGTGATGAATCAGAATAATTCTAAGGATCATGAGCTTCCAATTTCCTTCATGAGATATGTTCTAAAATCTCATGAGTTGAAATATACTATGATGGAGAAACATGCTTTTGCAGTGGTCAAAGTTGTCAAGTTGTTTCATTTTTATATTCTTAATTCTCACTTTTTTTTATTGTTCTTGATACAACCATCAAGTCTATTCTCACACAATAGGATTTTGGAACTAAGAGAGGCAATTGGGTAGCAAAGGTCCAGGAATATGACCTAGATATCAATCCAACTAAGCTAGTCTGGGTAAAGGCTTGTGTGAGCTTATTGCTTTGAAGGAGCTGATGCAACATTGTCCAAAGAAGAAGTTGATGTTCCTATTGTCCTTTTCCTTAGTTCAACAGATGAATGGTATGCTGATATCACACATTTTATTACTTATGGAGAGTTTCCATCTCACTTGAGTGCTAAGGAGAAGAGGGCTATTAAGATAAGGTCTACACAATATGTATTATGGGAGAATGCTTTGTTCAAGCGAGGCATACATGGAAGATTCTTGAAGTGTGTAGACAAAGAGAAAAAAAAAGAAGTTGTTCTTAACTTTTCATTATTAGGCTTGTGGAGGCCACTTCTCTTCTACTGTCACTACTCACAAAATCCTTCATGCTAGGTACTATTGGCCTACATTGTTCAAAGATGCATCCAAATGGGTAGGTAAGTGTGAAGCCTATCAAATTTTGTTGGGAGACCTAAGTTGGTTGCTTTGCCACTAAAGCCAATAGTGATTGATGAGCCCTTTCAACATTGGGGATTGGATTTCATTGGAAATATTAACCCACCTTCCAGTGTTGGGCATACTCATGTGCTAACTGCTATAGACTACTTCACAAAGTGGGTAGAGGCCATTCTAGTCAAAAGCACTACTTCTGAGATAGTGTGTAATTTCATTAAGGAGAACATATTAATAAGGTTTGGGGTACCAAACAATATTGTGACTGATAATGCTTTGAATTTTTATTCTTCCAAGATGATGGATTTATGCCACGGTTTTGGATTTTCCCTTGCTCACTCTTCATATTACTACCCCTATGGGAATGGACAAGCGAATCAACAAACAATAATATGGTAACCATCGTTCGGAAGCATGTCAATGAATCTAAGAGGAATTGGCACAAGAATCTTTATGATGCTCTCTACTGAAGATATAATTACACCTAAAATAGAAATTAGGATGTCTCCTTTTTAAGTTGTGTATGGTGTTGAAGATCAGTTATCAGTAACATTGGAATTATCAGCCTTGCACTTAATGAAGGTTATTGAAGATTCAAGGTTTTCCAGTTCCTTTGACAAGAGGATCATGTATCTCTAGAAACTGGATGAAGACAAGTTGTAGGTTTTGATAGGATATCAACTCATCAACTGAAGGTAAAAGCTTTGTTTGATAAGAAAGCTAGACCCAGAGATTTTCAAGTGGGAGACATTGTTCTCTGTGGGACAAAATGCATGAACCTCAAGGAAGCCATGGTAAGTTTGATTCCCTTTGGTTTGGTCCTTTTAAAATCATTCACTTTGGTAGAGAAAATTCATTCTTTTTGAATTATATGGATGGTTCTCCTCTCCCACTTCCTTATAGTGGGCGATATCTAAAGTGGATCAAGTCTTAGGTGACTAGGCATTCCTTCTATATATTATGTACAGTGTTTTTGTTTTTGGTCATTCCTTTGTGTTTTGTCTTTCCTTTTGGTTTGTTTCCCTTTTGTGTGTTTCATATTCTCAGTGTTGGTTTTACCTTTGACTCTATTTTCCCAATAGATAAGGCATGGGTCTAATTTCCAGGATTTTTATATGGTTCTTGATCTTTCCTCGTTCCTCTATCAAGTCATCCCCGTAGAAAGAGCCGGATGTTGTCGCTCTCAAAATTCCCTTCTTTCTAAAGCAAAGTTTTGAAAATTTTGAGTCGGTACCTTGGAGTAATGGGTCGCATCAAGCTTGGTATCATTTTCCATTTTCTATTCCATGGAGAACAATTAGAAATTTGGGCGTACAAGTGGAGTTTTTCCCCTTCTTTTTATTTTTCACATAGTTGGGAATGACGGGTGTATCTTCCCCATCAATTTTGGCCCCAGAATCCATGGGTAGTACATGGGAATATCTAGTTGGATGTGGCATGGCCATGTTTCAAGCAAAAATAGAAGCCTCCATGTGTCCAAATGACATAACTCCAAGGGCATGGCCCAAGGGACAGTCCTCAAATAAGCGTAGGCTTTCCACGTGTCCCATGTCTAAAAAGAGAAAGCCGATCTTTTAAATTGACTATGAGCAGGTCAGGGGAAGCCTCTGCATGCCTCAACAACACAATTTTAGAAGTCAAACCAAAGGGAAAATCTTCAAATGAGCTCCATCTCGCCATGTGGTCGATTCAAAGGAGAAACAAAGTTGGCCGTTAAAAAGTCTAGGACCGTTGAAAGGAACCACGCGTCGGCATGACACAATTTTAGGAGGTGAATCCAAAGTGGAAACTCAAATGTGTGTGGGCTCACCACATGGCCAAAGTCATATAAAGGGCGAGCTAATCATTGAATAGGATAAGTATATAAGGGTCTCGGAAGCCTCCACGTGTTATCCTAACGTAGCTTCAAAGGTAAAATCTAGAGGTAGGTCCCAAATGAGCACCAACTCTCCATGTGTCCACGGATAGATATATGACCTTGCCAAAAAAAAGGGATATAGTCAAAAATGCAAAAAAATTAAATCGCCCACAAATTACATGTGGCCATGCTTCAAGCGTAAGCGGGGGTGGGCCCTTTTATGTTTTGATGCCATTTAAAATTCAAAGCAAGAAAGTGAGCCATCGGCGATTTGAGAATTTGATCTTTGTTTCCATAAAGGAGCTTAAATTTAATAATTGACCCATGCCCATGCCAAGGAGAAATTCAAATATTAAGCCCGCATTGAAGGTCTAATCGGGAGGTGGGTCGGCGGAGAAATTTTTTTTTGAGCCCGCATTGAAAAAGGTAAAAATTATAAAAGCGAACCGTGATTTTGTCCCCACTCAAGTAAGGGCACATGTCAAGATCATATCAAAAGTGGGTGGGCAAGCCAAAATATTCCAAAGAGCCATTTCTCTAAAGGGCACAAAATGTAAAAGCATCCTTAGGCCCACTTCATTTTAAATCTCTCCCATGTGGACAACTCACATTCAAAGTTTGCAAGGTGAGATTGAACGGTTGCGATTTGATGCATCTGGTTTCGCTGTCAGACATGGAAATGGATGAGGTATTGAAGAGACTCAGACATCAGTTTCTTGAATCATTTTTCATCATTTTTGTAACTGAATGTAATTCTTCTTGGAAATTATTTAATGAATTCTTCATGTTGTTGTTTGCATTGGATCCTGGTACTCTATAAAGGTAATAGATTCAAAGTAATCAATACAAGATGTTTTCCTTTTCTTCCTCTTATTTTCTTCTTTCCATGTCTGAAAACTTGGGAATCATCCATCTTTTATGATAGGAAACTTTGTGTTCTTGTTTATATGATTTCTGGAACTTTGCATCTGTGGAATTATATTGGTTATGAAAGTGAATGATTCTATTATGCAACTCCCTAGTTCAATACATATAAGGTTATACTCTGCTATCTATATTTCTTGAAGGTATTGTCATGTTCTTCCTTCCTCATCTCCTTAATTCTTCCATTCTTTCATATTGATGATCTTTGGGCATAAACATTTCAAAGTATCAGGAATCCACACTTTGAAAGTTGTACATTTGTATATAAGTTTTGTTGTTTGCTTTCAATAAGGAAACCTCTCCCATTAAAGAGGAGGGAATTTTTGTCCCATGACTGTGGTTTGTTAAAAGGATCATTTTAAAACCCAACATGGAGGAAAGATACCACTTTGGAGGTAATTAAAGATGGGTTCATACCATGGGGAGAAGGGACCAACAAATTCACATGTCAGGCACAATTTTGGTATGTCATATGTAGGTTGATGTAGATTTTTAGCAAAAATGGAATATCATTGTTCTCTGGTGGAATCCGTAGCATAGAACCCACTGTTTTCATTACATCTACAAATCTATTTTTTTCCCTTGGAATTTGTTCAAAGGTGATGCACAAAAAAATATTCTTTTAGAGTTTCTACCAAATTTTTATATGGGATGAGTTTTTCATCCTTGACTTTGTATTCATCATTGACTTGCTTGATAATTAGTTGTGAGTCACCAATGACCTTAAGATGGTGGATATTCCATTTTATAGCTGATTCATCCCAACAATGAGTGCTTCATATTCTGTAATGTTATTTGTGCATGGAAACCCAAGATGGAAAGCTTGAGGTATGGGGTCTCCTGTAGGAGTGATTAGCACTACACTGCCCTAAACCATGGAAAGTAAATGATCTATCAAAATGTACTTTCCATATGAAATATTCTTCAATGTACATTAATGATGTGTCTAGTAGGTCCAAACACACAAGCTCTATTTCGTAAGGGTGCCTCTTTCATTTTTTTTTTGCATGAGCACTGTCCTTTGACTAAATTTTGGTGTACATACTCAATGTCAAATTCATTGAGTAGGATGATCCAATTAACCATCCTACCAATAAGGGTGGGTTTTGACAACATGTATTTGAGTGGGTCAACCTTGGATATAATCTTGGTTTTGGTATTCAACAGATAATGGTAAAGTTTCTATATGGTAATAATAATTACCAAACAAGATTTTTGATTTGGGGATAGTTGATATCATATGTAATTAAGGTATGGCTAAGATAGTACACTACTTTTATTTTTATCTTAGGTCATCTTGAGTAAGAAAGGCATCAATAACAAGTTAGGTTATAGAGAAATGCGAAAAAATTGGCTCGCTTTGGGTTGACAAAAGATGAGGACTGGTGGATTTTCCAAATATTGCTTGAGCAAGGCAAAGGCTTGTTGTTTCTCTAGTCCCCAAATGAAGTCAACATCCTTCTTAAGAAAATGGGTGAAGGAGTGACATTTTTAGCAAGATGTGAGATAAAGCGATAGATGGCTTGTATTTTCCCTTGCAAGCTATGTAACTGCTTGATTTTCTTTGGAGGATGCATTTCAATAATAGAATTTACTTTAGTAGGGTCTACCTCTATCCCTCTTCTTGATATAATGAATCCCAATCTTCCCTGATAACACCCCGAAGACACACTTCCTCGGATTTAACCTGACCTTATATTCCTAGAGACGTTCAAAAATGTGCCTCAAGACCTTAGGATGGTCTTCTCTTATCTTTTATTTTCCTAGGATATCATCCACATAGTCCTCCATGATGTCGTTAAGCATATCATGGAATATTATGGTCATTTCCCTTTGATAAGTTGTGTTAACATTTTTAAGGCTAAAGGGCATTACTTGATAATAGAATGTTCCCAAGGGGTTGTAAAGGTCATCTTATGTTGATCTTCCTCTACTATTTTGATTTGGTTATAGCCAAAAAATCCATCCATAAGAGATAGCATTTCATATCCTGTAGTTGAATCAACAATCATGTCGATGTTGGGTAAAGGAAAATCATCTTTAGGACATGCCTTGTTGATGTCTCGAAAGTCAGTGTAGATTCTGATTCCAATAGGTTTATTTTGAACTAGAACTATGTTAGATATCCACTCGAGTAATCTATAGACACCTATAATTTATCTCCAGCAATTTAAATACTTAAATTGTGCTAATTATACTACTTCCCACAAATTGATGACATATCGTCAATATAGCACACTTTCTCTTTTATCATCATTAATTAATTACATTACGCTAATTAATTGACCCTTCTATCTAATAAAGATGAAAATTAACAACCTTTCATTAATTAAACCCATTTCTACTTGAATTTAATTAATTATTCGTAATTAATTAAGTTTCCTCTTCTATTAGAGAAATAAATCGTCATTTATTTAGCCTAAACCTTTTCTATTCCCTAAATCATACTAATTTTTCTTCTAAAAAGATTCTTCTATAAAGCTTGATCACCTATTAATTAATCACTTGGGTTAATTAATAAATCCTCTAAAACCCCATGAGTCACTACAAGAAAAATTAAACTCCCCTAAGGTTGACTCAACCCCCTTTTCAACCATAGTCACCCCAACTAACTCAACCTAGCTATTATCCCACATGTAAAGGGATGTAGAGATTCTTTTATCCATTGGGCTATATAAGGAACCCTCCTCTTACCATTCTACTTACACCTAAATGAGCATAGAGCCTAAGCTATAACCATTTTATCATCTTAGAGCATTCTTCCATTAGAGGAGCTAGTTATCTTCATTTCTTGCATTCATCCATCCAAGTTTGAATTCATATGGAGATATGTCAAATGGTCTTGTAGCCATGGATTGACAAGACTCCATTCTTGAAACCTTGGGATTCAAACATACAATCAACCCTTTTGATTGCTAAGGATCTAAATAGGTTCATTTCATTTGATTAGCATTCAATAGAGATAGAGATTAATGGATTAACATGTTAGTTTGAATGTTTATTCATGTTCTAATGCAAATATGTTAGTAGATTAGTCTTGTTCAAGCTCTAAGCATGATGGTGCATAGATTTTAGTTTAGCCTTGTTTTAGGACTACTAGGTGTTAGTTCTAATTCTCTTTGCATTGATAACTAATTCATGTACACATTTGGCATGCCCAGTGGGATGGATCCTTAGTCCCTTAGCATGGTAGTTCAAATTTTGTTGTTATTTCAATTTTTACTAACCCTTGATATGCACATGTGTGAATTAATGTTGAATTTCTTATGATTTTTGCTAACTTTACATGTGTTGAGTCTTGCTTATAGGTCTAATTTAGATGGGTTCTTGTCAATTTTGAGCTAACTATCCAAAAATTTGAGCTTTTTGAGATCGATTACATCATTTTCCATGTTTTGACATCACTTCTAGGTATAAATGTACACGATAATGATAGATGCACGTACAAGTCCAAAACTAGGTGTACACATCCAAATGCTAGCGCATGAGTCCAGATTCTAGTGCATACATCATTTTTCCAGCATACATGATGTTCACAATAATCCTACATCTAGGGGTACTTTTATTTAGCCTAAGGCAAGTTTCGTACCTACATCCAAGATTCTCTGTGAGCCTATCCCGCAGGCCTTGATCCAACCGATTCTCCTCTTACATTTCTACGAAAGGATTGCCTTTGTATATTACTTGTATAATGATGGCGGCACCTTCTCACTTTTAATTTCTTGTATATATCATTGGCACCTACCCTTGTATATTCCCATCTAATGCTAGCGGCATCCACGTTTATTGATTTCCTCTACGTAACTTTGGAAAACCTTCAAAAATCCAAAAACATTAAAAATGTTTAGAAAATCTTAAAACATTCACATAACACTTGACAAACCTAAAACAATAGAAAAATAGGAAAACCAAAAACAATAGAAAATTATTTAACAAACCTCCCAAAAACAACGCAAAATGCATTGAAAAACAGTACCACAAAAACAATAGTTTTAGTTTACTTGCTTTGTTTCTTTGTTTGGTTTCTTGCTTTTCTTGTTTGGTTGTATGTACATTGTTTGTATAGTTTTTACTTGCTTATACATTCATAGTAATATTTTCTTTCTTAGAATAGATTTATTTGTATGTGTGCCTATGGAGTGTGTTTTGTTTGCATAGTTGTACATAGTTTCTTTAGGTTGATTTAATGTGTATATTTGGTAGATTTGTTAACATTTTCTTGTGCTTGTTTTTTCTTGTACATAGTTTTGTTATCACATCATCATGTCTCCATCTATACCATCACATCTAACATCATCTATACATCATATATAAATAAAATTCTAAGTTTACATCATACATGTACACTAATCTAATCATCACATATCGTATCATCAAATGGGGGCAAGAAGGGTTGCGAAATATCAAAATCTATCCCCCACATGAATATCAGCATATCATCATGTCCACTAATCTAGAACATCACATATATAATACAATTGATATCATCGATGGATCTATCATTAAAATCAAACACATGTGATATGTCATCAATATCCATCATGATACATACATAAGAAATAAAATCGCACAACATCATTATCCCATCCTCATCCATAACCATAAAAATCATCATGAATCATATAAATATGTGGCATGTCTAAATATAATATTAATACTAATAAATGCGAAATTTGATGAGAAGGGTTTAGGTACTCACAAATGGTGTGTCATCCTCCTCCCGGACATACTCTTGAACCTTGTTTTCTCACCCCCATCGTCTCTGGACTCACACCGTCTCACTAACCAATCACTCTTGAATCACTCACGATAAAAACTCAAAGTAGCACTTTGGTAATAAATGAACTTGTCGCGATGGCTTACCCCCAGGGGAGGGTATAGTAATTACTTTTTGCTCATTGTGATGCCCTCAAGGCACATTTGGACTACCTTGGTCACTCTAACACTTCTCATATCCGTCGTGATGATTATTTCTATTAAATAATCATTTTTAACTAATTTTCACCACGTTGGGGCATATTTTTATTACCTAGCTGGTCGATTCTTCTCCTTGGGGAAATTTTATTACTTCCCGATGATCTTCTACCTTCTTATTTATTCTACTAAAAATCAAAATTTTCCAAAAAATTAGGAAAATAGAAAAATCCTAAAAATTTAAACATTTTTCAAAAATCCTAAAAATATAAAATAAAATTACAAAACTTGGTGATAGGCCCATAGCGGCTGAAACTTGTATCTTGCACATGGTATTCATCCCATATCTTGCTGGTATTTTCATGTGTTCATGAACTTAATGACTCACGGATCATCAGATCTACAACCATCTACAAAGCTAGCACTTTACTTTGTCGATGTTGGGGAACATATTGTTGCTTGATTCTATTTCATTACGCACAACACTTTATCGATGGACCTTGCATCCTTCATTTTTTCCATAACATGTATCCTTTCTTGGGGCATCATATTTAACCCTTGTCATCAATCAAAATATTTTGGGATATTTGGATGGATAAAAAAAAATTTTACAAGCTGTCTTGACCATTTTTGGTTTGAGTATGTGTGTTTATACTCACTTCCCTATTAAATGAGATTGTTTATTTCCCATCTTGCATTACTATCTGTATGTTGCATTGATTTGGTGTTTTCAACAATGGGAAATTATTCATAGTATGGATTTTTTTCATTCTATTTTTTCATATGCTTATATTTTTAATAAGGACCGATGACATAGATCCTTGGAAAAATGATGATAAGAAAGTTGTTCTACACTGGATGTAAGACTAGTTCTTCCTGGATTTCTTCGTCTCTTTCTTCTTGATCATTATCCTATCAAAATTATTATTCTAATTCACTTGAGGAATCTTTCCCCTACCCATTCTTATATCAATTTATCTCATATTTTCAATCATTGATCACCTTCTTTCATCACCCCATCGACACTCGAGGGGGCATCTCTCACTTCTACTAATTTTTCTTCTACCCCTTCAAAATTTTACATGTCTACTATCTTTGAAGTGGCGTCACTTACGCCACCCCAAAGAGGGAAAATGTAGACACCTATAATTTAGCTTTAGTAATTTAAATACTTAAATTGTGCTAATTATACTACTTTCATGCAAATTGATGACATATCGTCAATATAACACACTTTCTCTTCTATTGTCGTTAATTAATTACATTACGCTAATTAATTGACCCTTCTATCTAGTAAAGATGAAAATTAACAACCTTCCATTAATTAAACCCCTTTCTACTTGAATTTAATTAATTATTCATAATTAATTAAGTTTCCTCTTCTATTAGAGAAATAAATTGTCATTTATTTAGCCTAAACCTTTTCTATTCCCTAAATCATACTAATTGTTCTTCTAAAAGCTTCTATAAAGCTTGCTCACCTATTAATTAATCACTTGGGTTAATTAATAAATCCTCTAAAACCCCATGAGTCACTACAAGACAAATTAAACTCCCCTAAGGTTGACTCAACCCCTTTTCAACCATAGTCACCCCCAACTAACTCAACCTAGCTATTATCCCACATGTAAAGGGATGTAGAGATTATTTTATCCATTGGGATATATAAGGAGCCCTCCTCTTACCATTCTACTTACACCTAAATGAGTATAGAGCCTAAGCTATATCCATTTTATCATCTTAGAGCATTCTTCCATTAGAGGAGTTATCTATATGCATTTCTTGTATTCATCCATCCAAGCTTGAAGTCATATGGAGATATGTCAAATGGTCTTATAGCCATGGATTGAAAAGAATCCATTCTTGAAACCTTGGGATTCAAACATACAATTAAATCCTTTTTATTGCTAATGATCTAAATAGGCTCATTTCATTTGATTAGCATTGATAGAGATAGAGATTAATGGAATAACATGTTAGTTTGAATGTTTATTCATGTTCTAACGCAAAGATGTTAGTGGATTAGTCTTTTCAATATCTAAGCATGATGGTGCATAGATTTTAGTTTAGTTTTGTTTTAGGACTACTAGGTGTTAGTTCTAATTATCTTTGCATAGCTAACTAATTCATGTACACATAGTCAATGGGTCTGATAAACCCTATTGCTAATAGTCTCTCTAACTCTTCTTTGACTAGAAGGGCCACTCATGGATGCATTTTTCATAGATTTTTAAAATGGGCTTCACATACATATGCACAACTAATTTATGCACCACCAAAGATGGATCTAAGCCTAAAATATCTACATAAGACCATGCAAATATGTCCACAAATTCTCTTAGAAGCATAGTGAATTTTTTTGTTCTTATGCTAAAATGAAGCTCCCATCTTGACTATCTTTGGTTGCTCTTTTGTTCCAATATTAACATCAATAGTTTCTTCCACAAGCATCTTTGACATATCCTCCATACATGTAGGATCGGGAGGAAGGTTGAGATCTTCTTCTAAGGGTGTCTCAACAAGATTTTCACCCTCAATGTGGTCACTTATTTTGTCCATTGATATTTGAATTTTTGGTTAGCCAGCACCTCAAAGAGGTTTTCACTATGTGACTTGGACTTATTATTTTTACCGAGGCTTTGTAGAAGAACTTTTTCCCTCTATTTTTCTTAGATTTTTCTAACCACGAAGCTCATCCTCCTCTCCGAATTACGGATAGGTATCCAGGTCAATGAAGAAACCTTTCTTTTGGTATCCAATAGGAATAGTGTCCTGTATGCCCATAAATTCATAAATATCCTCATTGTTCTCAAAGAATTTGAGCAACACGTGACGTTTTGGTCTCAATTGATATCTGAGGTTAATTTTTGGATCGGCAGGAGTTATGGTAAAGACAATGGTATCCATGAAAGGTTTGTAGAGGAAAGATCCTTGTATTGGATATAGTGGGAATCTATGTCACTATACAAACAAATAGAGCTATCCTCACGTTTAGAGAACGTAGCATCTTTGTCTATAGGGCTTAATACTAATACCATATCTTTCAGTTTTAAAATGTGGAAGTGGGACTAGTTCTCTTATCCCTTGTTCAAATTTTCCACATCTAAGTCCTTTATAACCCATGGAATACATCATTCTATGAGATTTTTGTATTCTGGTAATTTCATAGTAGAGAGGCTTAGTGTCCTCGGGGACCCAAATTGTAGGAGGGTCCAAAAATTTCTCTTCTACAAGCAGACCACCAAGTAAGAATGTCTTGATTATTTTTTTCATCTCAAGGTCATTTAAAGTGGTAGTTGGTTTTCCTCTTGTTTTAGGTGACAAGGATAGATATGAGACTAGGAGAGCCTATTGAATATTATATTCTCCACAACCATACTCAAGAATCTTCATCTCCCATGAATCAAAGGGAGAGGTAGATGTAGAAGCACCATGAGCACAAGAACTTAGAGATTCTGAATCTACTCATGACTCAGATCTTCAGAATGAAGGGGGATAGCAATATTGGATGAGGAAAATCGTATGCATTCCCATGCCTGAGACATTGAGATATTTGCAGTGGGTGAAAGGTTCTAGATATCCTTGAATAGTAATAGTGTGTCCCTCATGTTTTAATTTGATACATTGGTGAAATGTCGATGGTATGGCCTACATGGCATGAATCCATGGGTGACCAAGAAGCATATTGTATGGAAGCTCCAAGTCTAAGACATGAAACTTTGTGTTGTGACAAGTGGGCCCTACTTCCATCGATAGTGTTATTGTACAGTGATTCCCACTCTGCATTGTCGTAAGCGGTTATGGTGATAATGTGGGACTCTAGATCTTCTTCTTTGCATCCCAATTGTTTAATTAGTTTCAACATGCATATGTTTAACCTGACCGTTGTCCACAAACACCCTCTTTATCTTTTGGTGAGTAACAAATACTTCTATGTAAAGAGGAAGGTTATGCGTATGATCTTCATTAGGGATTTCATTGTGGTTAAATGAAATGTGTTCACTTGGTGCAATATTTTCCACCACAATGTGTAGGTGAGAAGGATCTACTTTAGTTGACACTCTTGACCCTGAAGATTTTTATAAAGGATTTCCTTATGTACGTTTGATATTTTAAGAAGATATAAGATTGAAATATTAGCAGACGTCTTCTCAAGTTGGTCTAGGATATTATACTAACTATCCTGAGGGGTAGACAAAGGAGGTTCTGGGATCATGAGATGAGCACACCTTATTACCCTAGCATAATATATTCATTTTATTTGAATGGTATTTACATGTTCATCGAAGAGAGAACACATTCAATAAGTGAGTCATATTGATTTTTAGATTGGTTATAAACATATTTTTGGATTTTTAGCTTTGGGAAGACTCTCCCTGATCCATATTTTTCTCTTCTAGTTTACCATGCTTTGGTAAAGGTTCATTTAATATTCCCATCCTTTTATTCGGTGTTTTATTTGATTCTAGAGAATCAAATTCTATCTCTCCACTATTGATAAGGCCTTGGAAAAAGTAGCATAGTCTTAAGAATTTTTTCTTATGTCCCTTGACATGGTGGAAGTCACAATAATCATGTTCTTTATACCATGAAGGTGTAGGATCATTAACATCAAAGGGTATCATTGTAGAATATGTCACTAGGTTGACTGCATCTAGTTGTTTTAAGATTTTAAACAACGAGTCCGAAAAGGGAGTAAATTCTCTTCATTTAATTAGTGGTTGGATTGGCCCTTTTGTTAGTTTAAGATGTGTACCAACTTGGAATTCTCGTATATGTTTAGAATTTGTGATTCCATCTCCTATAACATTCTTGATTTTATTAAATAATTTCATCCACATCCCTAGGTTTTATAGATTGATTATCCTTTGAAAAGGGTTTGATTGTCCCTTTCATGATTAGAGCCTTTTCTATTTGGCTTCCTTTCTCAATTACCTCTTCAAAGTTTCCAACACAATGCATTTGTAGGTGAAAGAAATTTCTAGATTTAGGTTGGGTATAAAGATTCTAACGAGTTATTTTTTAGGGATTTAGTAAGGGAAGCGACTAGCTAGCCCCCACCCTCTTTGAAAGAAATTTGAAAATGTCTTGTTTGGTTTTGTTTAGAGTTACATAGGTCTTACATGGTTAAGTTTCTTTCCAAATTAAATGAGAAATGATGCACAAATTTTTCCACTAGTTCCACCATGTGAAGATAGACCCATGAGGTAAGTGAAGGAACCACTCTAAGGCTTGTCCCCCTAGACTTCTTGGAAATAGTCATATGAGGTAATTATCGTTGTATGCCACTTCTTGGCATGCCATGTAAAAATATTTTACATGATCCCATGGGTCACCTTTCCCTTTGTATTTATCAAATTTTGGGAAATCAAATTTCTTAGGAAAAGGTTTATGCAACATAGCCTTATCAAATGGATAAGGGCATAGCTCTTCATATTGATATTTCTTGTTATGTCCTACATTGCTTTCTTGAAGGCTTGTGAGTGTTGCTTTCATATATTGTAACTCTTGTGAAAGAAGTTTCTCTTTAGTGGGGGAAGCTAGCATATACACGTGACTATATTTTGACATTTCTCCCTCTTGGTTTTCTGTGTGAAGCTCACTATTTATAACCTTAGGTTTTCCTATGCACATTTTTGTTTGTCTCTTTTTGTACATGGGATGCTAGAAAAGCTAATTGTTGACTAAGGTGTTGAATTTTTTGTTGTATAGTGACTTCTTCATTTTGAGGTTCCTCTTCATTTTCATGTTCCACTCTTACCCTACGTGGTATTCTGATGAGTGGAATTTTAAAACCACTTGTGTTGTCGTTTCTAGTGTTTGAGGTGGAAGCTTTTCCATGTCCTAAAATGTCATCCATGTTAATGAGGGGGAATTCTTCCTCATTAGCATTATTTGTAGGTGGAATAGTTTCATGTTCAGTTGGCATTCTAGCACCTAATTCCACAACTCTTGTGAGCACTCTATCTTTTTTAGAAAGAGGAACTCATCTAATTGGGTGGGGTCAAATTCAAACTCCATGTGTGGTGATCCCAACTCATCACCACTATGGTCTACCATCTCATCCTCTTCCTTTTACGTGGAGAATAGAGGTCCTAAATCATGACCAATAAAGGGATTTGACCCTTGTTTATTTGATGTTTCCCATGCTTGTCTCTTGGATCCCATTCTTGTTATGGGGGCCATGGCAAATGAGAATTTCACTAAGGTGTTTTTTTGAATTTTTCTAAGGGTATAATCAAACCTAAGTGAGAACCTAGAATGAGATGTTTACTAAGGATGCACAAAGAATGTCAATAGTCTAAAGAATAATGAATGTCAATGAATCAAGGGATCAAAGTGATTTTCCTAAATGGATAAGTCAAAATGATGAATAATCGTAAGACATAATCACACAAGGTTCATTTAAACCAATCAATCAATGAAGTACTTCCTAAGTGTTTCCAAATGGTAGTTTGATGTTTAAGATGATCAACAAAATGTCACTACTTATGTCAAGTTCAAAATGAACAAGGTGTAAGTAATAACAAGAGGTTGATGTGATTTCCAATAAAAGTATACTTAAAGTGAGTTTAAGTCCAAGCAAGACCTAAATCTCAAAAAGTGGGGGTTACAAATATGAACAATGTAACAATACCACTAAGATACATTAACCAAACTTTGTGGAAAAGTAAGGTATTAGTATCAAAATAATATTAGTATGATGCGTACAAGAGTAACAACACCTTTTGTAATGCCCACTAAAAACAGCCCACTTGAGACCCAAGAAACAACCTAGGATTACTTACGAAAAATTATGGAATAATTGTTTTTGTTTAAAAGAGTCTACAACCGGAGTTACACGAGAGAAACAACTATCAATAACAAGTTCTAGAAAAATACTAACCCACTAGAACATACTTTTATTTTATTGTCAATTATTAGAGGTCAAAATATCCAAAATTTAGGGTTAGAAGGTTCAATTAGGTTCGAGAGGATAATTCCTCACCATACCCACTCTCTAACAAGATTAAAGTTTAAACTTTATTTTCTTACACTTAACACATTAAAAAATTCCCTAAATCATTCCCATTCGATAGGAAATTTCCCCACCTTTCCATTGATATAAAAAAGTCCTCCTAACTCCTTATATTTCTCAAGTTATGGGCAGCAGGCCTTATGGTGAAAATTTTCCCCAAGAGTGGGCTGTAGGCCGGGAGTGAAAATTTGCCCAAAGGGTAGGTTGGCGGGCTGGGAGAATTTTGGATAATTTCCCATGCGGGGTGAAAAAATTACTTTGCACCCATGTGCCCATGGGTCCGCAAGTTCCCAAAGGGACACGTGGTGCTTCTCAAACCAGCACGGGGAGAAACGGGGTGGCGAGAGATATTTTGAAAAATTTCCCACGCGAGGTGAAATGCCAACATTGTGCCCATAAGTCTACAAGCCACAAGGTACACGTGACATCATCTAAGCCAACGTGGGGAAAGTAGAGCGGAGGGAGAGAAAATTAACTTAACTCCCTAAAGGACTAAGAGGATAACGAGGACCAGTGCCTCATGAGCACCTCGTGATACCACGTGGTAACTCACGGATTATTGCGCAGGCTAGAGGGATGGCGGGGAAAACTAGAAAATTTCCTCAACATTTTTTGAAGCGTAAAGAGGAAAAAGGAACCCACTCCATCCAATGCATTGTGACGCCATGTGTGGCATCACTTTGATTGGTCATAAATTTGTGAGGGAAAATATGGGAATTTTCCCATAATTTTTGAATGCTAAGTTAAAAGGAAATCCGTCCACAGCTTGACACCTCATGGTGCCACATGGTAGTCTCTAATTGGCTATGGGTTGGCGGGGTGGTGGAAAAAAATTGAAAAATTTTCCCAAAAAAATTTCCTAAGCTCTAAGGAAAAATTCGGGTAGTGGGCCGCTTAGAAAATGTTTCCCTTTTTTGATGCCAAGGAAGAAAAACATCGAGAGGACCATAAATTTTTATAGAGAGCTTGGTTTTGGACAAACAAAGGAATTTTGGAAATCTCTCGATGTCCTCATTGCACAAAAGATCATTAATTTTTCATTTTGATAAAGTTTAGGAGTCAATTTTAAGAAAAGCGGCTTGAGGCTTTCACAAAGGTCTGAACTAGTAAATTTTAACTTGTGAGATTTATTCAATTTTATCTTCTTCCACTCTCTACATGTCAAATAGACATAGAAAATTTTCTTAGATGGATCTAGGATATATTTGTGAGGTATATTTGTTTGATTGAATTCCAATTCAAAATTTTACCATTTTGACAGCAAAATGACTGTAAAACGGTTGAGCCCGATTTGGCTAAGTTTTGAAATATTTCCTTTAAGTTTTTTGTCTATTTGAATTCATTTAGGGCCTACTACTTCAATTTAATCATTTATTTTTATTTTATTGTTGCAGGTTCGAATTGTGCATTTTTTTTTTATTAATTGCCAGTTTGAAATTACAAAAAAATAGGGATCAAATTTTAAAGGATCTATTTGCCATTTTCATCTTCTAAGTATTAAAATTCATTCCAATTCTAATCTAACACATTTAGTTGATTCAAATCAAACTATTCTAAACCAAAATGCAATTCTGATTTCCAATTTTACACATTTCAAAAGACAGAGTTTTGTATTTTCCTCACACACATTTCTTCCTTTCAAATAGAGATTTCAAATACATTTCAAAGAAGATTTTAAACAATAGTAACGTATTTTGTAAATTTAGAACAAAATAT
The DNA here is from genome assembly GCA_018340775.1 of Taxus wallichiana var. yunnanensis. NCBI lineage: Eukaryota > Viridiplantae > Streptophyta > Pinopsida > Cupressales > Taxaceae > Taxus > Taxus wallichiana. Next base: position 605,537,014 of record CM031237.1, on the reverse strand, counting down.
ATTCAGTTAGAATGATTTCTTTTACAACTTCTTCATTTACAATGATCAAATACAACTTATAAAGATATAATATTTTTTTCCCTTCATTCAAAAAAATAGAGAATAGAGTGCATCACTTTCACATTTCAGATTACAACTTCATAACCAAATACAAGCATCTTTCCATCACAAAATGTATTACATTACCATCCACTTCAAGTGGGAACAAAGGTTCTACAAAAATAACTCTCACAAGGGAATCGGTCTACAACTATATGTTCCTTTGTTCGAGATAGAAACATGTCGACCATCATACTCCGATTTTGATCACAACAAAGGTAGGGAAAGGAAATTCTCTCCACCCAACCAAGACATCCAATGAAAGGAGAAGCCATCTTTCTTCATTGGCCCCTGATCCCCACCAAAAAGTAATAAGAAATGTGCTTGAACTCATGGAAAACAATAGGCTTCCACATCACAATGCAATCTTTCAACATGCACATTTTGAATTAAAAACACAAAAAAAAAATAGTTTTACAACCACATGAAAGAGATCACAAAAACTCGTGATTCATCATGCAAGCCAAAGGAGCAAACTATGGGGATGCTACTTATGCCTCCCAAAGGGGAAATGGGTATCACCACCTGAGAACAAACCACCAAAACACTTATCATTCAAATCCCTAACATACCCTTATGCCTCCCCCAAGTACCCCTTATTCCTCACATTTCCTTATGCCTCCCCAACCTCTTATGGCACCCCATAATGAGTAAAGAAATGCAAGCTATTTATTTTTACAAGGTGGAACCCAAAACCCAACTCCCTCCACACTTATACCTCCCCAAAACACTTATGCCTCCCTCAAGAGTACCCCATAGTCTTCTCCTACACCATCCCTAAGCCATCTACCCAACAGCCCACAACAATAACAAACATACCAGCATTTACATATTCAAAAATAAAAAGAAGAGCATTTCTAATAGCCAAGCTCTTACCTTTCCATGATGGAGTTTGTTCCAAGTTCAAAATAGTAAGCTCCTTCCAATGCAAGAAATCCAAAAATCAACCCAACACAAGTATCCAAAAAACTTCCCAACTTCTCCAAAAGTAAGATCTCTCCAAAACCAAAAGGAAGTCTCCCAAAAATGAAGTGATAAAAGTGAAATAACCCAAAACAAGGCAAGAAATTCAAATTTTATAGAATAGGGAAGAGAAGAGGATGAGGTGGATCCATGTAGGATGCCACATCACACATCCTCAACCCGAACCCCAAAATTCAACTTCATTCTCCAATGCATAATCAATAGGTGGGTGAATAATATGACAAATTTACTTACACACTCAAACAAGCCCATACCCCATAAGGACTGAAATTAAATTATGTAAGAAAAGTGTAATCACAACATTCAAATTGACTTGTAAAAATACATAAATAAGTCTAAATCTAACCCTCCAACCATAGGCAAGGTTACTATGTAAATTTAAGAGGTATGGGACAAGTTTAACTTGTCCCACAAGCCTCCAAAATTATCTTCCAAGGAAAAATTTGAATTTCGAAGAAGGTGGAGTGTTTCACACTCAAAAGTTAACTTACACATCACTTACACATTACTTACACACTTTAAAACATGGCCAACAACTCTATTAATTACATTCTTATGAGATCTTTTAATTAATTAACTAAACAATATGATTACTCACAATACTAACACCACATTAAATAAATTAAAAAATGGGTAAGTGCACACATAAAACACATGAAAAAATTAAAAAAAAGGGACCAAATAAAAGAAAACATAAAATCCCTTGGTCACATTTAAAGGTGACCCCCATGGGAATCCTAACCACAAACAAACACACATAAACAAATACAGTGCCATGATGACCTTATTGAATTCATCTAGAATTCCAAAGTGGTTGGTCTCTAATCCCTCGATGTTTTTGTGATATTTTTAACTTTGTAAAAATACAAATACCTCCTTCACCTTGTGGCCATATCGAACATCCAAATGAATATAAATATAATTTCAAGATCATCATATATATATATATATGAATCACAATAATTATCACGATAATCAATAGTATCACTCACAATTCCATTAACAACTATATCCCAATTAATTTTAATCTAATTTTCATTTTCTAGGTCTAATTAAAATATCCAGCTATTACAAGTTTGAGCAACATCCATAATATAACCATGTCAAATAGTATAACATCATCAACATATAAAAGTGTCTCTAATAATCATCATGCACCATATAAGAATCAAATTCAACAATAATCCATGACCAAATATCTAACATCATACTGAATCAAAACTATAATAATGTCCATAATATAGTCTACAGTGTCATGATTAGTATCAAAAGGGTGTCAAAGGGAAGTGGGCACTTTGCACTTTCAAAATTGAGGTAATTTTTGAAAGAAAACTAAGGCTAAAGTATACCAAGGAATTGTTAAGATGCGCGTAGCGTAACATTACAATCTAAACACTTAGGTAAAGTTTGCAAGAAACAAGATGTAAGTATCTAAAATTTTTGTGATAGGATATAAGTAATGTAACACTTCAAAGGAGAATCAAATGAGTAATCAATCCTAACTACAATGATGAACTTTACTTGGGTATCAAGATCAGAGGGCTATCAAGATATGAAAATGTACAAACAAACTTTCAATGTTTACCATCCAGTCTCAAGTAAGGAAAAATGTAAATGGGTTCAAAAGTGGTGGACATGATTGATTGATAACACACATATGGATGCTCTTCTTATGATCAAAAAAGTTTCAAAAGAAAAAAAGGAAGTATATCAAATGAGGTTGAAAATAGTTTGGGACTAACTTCAGAGAGTTTCACACTCATCTTGTGGCAAGTGAAAAACTAAGAAAAAGTAGTGCTTCATAAGTTTCCTAATGAATGACACATAGTTTGAGATTTAATGGAATCTCATCTTGTTCATAAAGAAGGTTTGACTCAGAAAGTTATCCCTTTGCGAAGGCTCTTTATAACAATGATTGTATTTGATACGATCAAGTTTACTCCAAGACAAAATGGATTTCCTAGGTGGTTCCCTCAACTAGGTGTCAAAGATACCCTACGAGCTTGGTTTATGAAGGAGTAACCCTTGGAGTATCATGGATTTACTTTACCCCCTTCAAATATAATGAGAAATGAATGCATTCATTTGTATTGTCATTGGGGTTACAATATGGATAACTTTGATACTAAATCTCACATGTAAACTAGTCAAGTAGGTGTGGAGCACTTCCCATTTCTCCCACAAGGTTCCCTCTTGCATGGACTACTTTGGGGTTCCTAGGACCACCCCTATTGTTGTAGCTTAAGGCTTATTCTAAAGGGGATATTTCCTAGTTTAAAGCGGATGGGGCATACCCTTATCCGAACTTACAAATACAACATGATGATTGTGGTGTTTTTATCTTTTAGACTTAATGTAGTTTATTTGTTCGTTGTTTGGAAACCTACAAAACACGTGTAGTTAGAATTTTTTTATTCTCCTTTCTTTGGAAATCATTTTTAGGTCTTGCAGCGAAATATTTTAGTAGTTTTCCACAAACAAAAAGAGGATAAGATGTCATTTATGATTCTCAAGATCATCCCAAGACAAAATAAAAGATCATATGTGGTGTAGAATCTAAATATTTAACTAATAATGGAAAAAACTTTAACCTAAATGCACAATTTTTTATTTTAGCCAATTTTACATTCATACCCTTAGAAATAAGTGTAATGAGATGTTTTTAAAGCTTATATGAAAATATGTAGAATATTTTTATTCTTAAGATCACCTAAAAGGTGTGAGGAAGAGCATACGTGATTCTAATCTCATAAACAAGCATGCAACATTCATTAACCTTAAACAAACCAAATTATAAAAAATCATGAAGATATACCCTACAAAATAGAAGTTAATCTCAAATAAACCTGCGAGGAGTTAACACATTCGAACACAAACTTATTCGTATGTGAATTTTAAAATAACATTCAAATTTGTACTACGACACTTACTCTCTGGAGTGTGTGTCTTCCTTATCAACATGTCATGGATATAATATGTGAATTCCTCTTCTAAAAATGATAGTGAGAGCCATCATCATGTGCATCTAAGAGAGTTGTGTGCATGGGCATGTGTGCGTACCTATCAAAAAAGTGTAAAATAGAATCCTAGCAACATGTTCATGAGAAGAGATGATTGCACGTTATTTTAAGCATATGTAGGCGACAATAATGTTATAGGAAAACACGAGAGGGCAGAATTTCATGTGCGAGGGAAGAGATGTATGTGTGGCCTTTTAATGCATACATGGGTTTGGCCAAAAATTAACAATGAGGGTAAAAATAGCAATAGAATGTATGCACAAAATGAAATGTGTGTGCATCACTCTTTTGGATACATATGCATGATTTTTAATGTATACGCACCCCTACAAGTTTCATGTGCATGTAACTATAGATGACTTCAAAATATGGAGCTACTCGCATATGTAACTTCAAAAAAGTCATTTTTTTCTAATTTAGCTCAAATCTAATGAAAACCCATCAAAATAAACCCCATAAGAGATACTCAATGCATATAAAGTTAGTGAAATAACCTAAGGAATTTAACTTATTTCACATGTGCATGATTTGGGTTAGTAAAACTTGAGAAAAACTAGTAAAACTCATTAAAATCAAAGAGACTATGAATCTGTCCCACTGGAAAGTTGTGCCCGAAATGTATCCATGTATTATTATCTAAAATAAAGAGAACTGCAAATAAAACCTAATAGTTCCAAAACAAAGATAAGCCCAAACCTAGATAATCATGATAAGAGATTAAATAGACTAACTATCAACAACATGCAGAGTACTTTGAAGGAAATCAAACTAACATGTTAGCAAAGTATTTTCTACTCTTTGAAAACTAGACTAGAGATGGACCTATGTAGATCCTTATGATTAAAATGTGATTTTTTTGTTTGATCCCAACAACTTGAGAATGGAGTCTCATCAAGACATGGATATAATACCATCTTGATTATCTCCATATTACTCAAAATATTGGATGGATGAATGCAAGATTGAATATACCTAGCTCAACACTAATGGAGGATGCTCAAAGATGAAAATGCCTATAGTTTATGCTATATTCATAAAAATGTGTAATAATAAAGGTAGGATGAGGGTTTTTTATATAACCCATTCGTTTGAAGAAGCTTTGCATCCTATTGTATGTGGGATAATAGAAAAGATAGGTTAGTTAGGGATAAGCATACTTTAAGTTTGCTTTAGGAGAGATTAATATATCATTAGTGATTCATGGGAGTTGAGGGGGGTGTATTAATTAATCAAGATTTATTAACTAATAGGTGTGTGTAGATTATAGAATATTTTTAGGGAAAGTTAGCATGATCTCGGGTTATGACGGGATTTTACTCCAATAAATGATAATTTATTGATAAGATAGAAGAGAGTTAATTAATTAAGAATAATTAATTAATTTAGAATGAAAGGAATAATGGAAGGTTGTTAATTGGCATCTTCAGCGATAGAAGAGTTAATTAATTAGTGTAATATATGTTATTATTTGAGGATTAAATAATTTACATATTAATTCAACATTAATTCTAAACATTAATACATTATATCTTTATTACCATAAATATTTAAATAAACATTACATCATCACATCAGTAAATAAAGAAATACTTACAAGAAATAAATAACACAAGTGACATAGTATTTATAGTGGAAAACCCCAATAGGGTAAAAACCACTTTAAAAAACAACCTTTTACTTCAAAGAACGTATTTTCATTCAATTTGATCACCTCCTCCTTTAGAGTTCTTAATTACTAAGGGTAAATAAACTAAATCATTGTATTTGCACACCTTTAATGTATTCCCAAATTTATCAAATGAGGACCAAAAGTCCTTTTTATATAAGGTGATCAAGTATGTCTCTGAAACCACTTTTTAACCTAAAATGGTTGATACATATACCTACATTAGTGTATTTAATAAATAGAAATAAAATGATTCACATTATTAAATACTTAACTAATGTATATTACTTAGGTATGAATATTTAATAATAGAAAAGTATTTCATATTATTAAATATTTAACTTATATAATAGTGATGGACCCATATTAATTAAGGGGTGGATAGCCTGCACTTAATCAATATGTCCCCTAACCTCCCCCACTTAATTGTAAGTGAGATAACATATGCTAATAGATTACCTACCCATGGTATACTACTGAAGATTTACAATCCTTAAACCATAAATCTTTTAGGCTAAAATATAGGTTGAAGGAATTATAACACCTTCATCATACTTAAGTTATTTTTTTAGTAAAAAGGATTTGGAATCAAAAGATCATCCCATGATCGGTGCTTAAGTATGATTTGTGAGTTTTACATTTTCTCACAAGTTCTCATAAAAGGTTACTAAACCTAAATATATAGGATCCTTTTATAACCAAGGACATCCCTTATAATATGATTGCATTGGATGTTTACTAGTAAAATCAATAACACTAAAGAGTTTACTTTGAATAACACCTTTAAGGTATTTCTACACTTATTTATGAAAAATAAGTTGAAGAGGTATACACATTCCAAAGGTATTTTTAGACTTTCCCAAGGTCTTTACACATTTTCCCGAAGGTCTTTTACATTTTCATTTTTATTTTACAAATACCAAGTTCCATTAGGAGGTGACATTGTCATGCACACTCCCCCTCAATGGAAACTTTGACAATCCAAGTTTTTCACAAAAGTGACAAAACTTTCACTAAGACACTCAAGGGGTTTCTACAAGATGTCAAGAACTCTTTGTTCTTTGAACTCGGCATGAAATTGAGATCTATATCACCATTTAACACATTCTCACGGATGAAGTATATGTGTATCTTGATTTTCTTCATCCTCACGATGCTATAATGGATTATGTATAAGAGATATGGTGTTTTGGTTGTCACTGAACAAAGGAATACTACGAATCCTCCATCTTTATCTTATCAGAAACAACCTCTTCAGCCATATAGCCTCTTTTGTAGCTTTCATTTCACTTATATACTCAACTTCAGTTGAAGAGATAGAAAGCAATTGGTTTCTTTTTGTTTCACCAAGTAATGACACACCGCACCAAATTTAAACACTTAACCCGAAGTATATATTTGATCCAATACATCACTGTGACATGATTAGAATCACAAAAAATACAAGTTAGCATTTTCATTCTTAGTATAATGTAACCCATAATTGATTATTCCCTTAATATATCTAAGAATGTTTTTACGTAAGATTCGATAATCTCTTATAAGGTTCACGTAAAACTTGAAGCAATTCCTCTTTGCATAGGAAATATTTGGTCTAGTTATAGTTAGATAAATCAAACTACCAACTAATTGCCTATATAAAGTAGGATCAACTTTTTCACATGCAATTTTAAGATTAAGTTTTAGTCCAACTTCCATAGGAGTATAAATTGGTTTCTGATCGGTCGTATGTTAAAAATTTAGTACATGTTGGTCCGAAAATGCATCCGCGTGGACAGATCTATGGATAGGCAGAGCCAACGAGTGTGCGGGCTTAGCCCTCTTTGAGGCGACAAAGCAAAGTGAAGCGGTTTATTGCTATTTCTACTAGCAGGAACCTATGCAAGTCTCACATGATTACGCCTTCGGGGTTAGGATCTCATCCCGGTAGAGTGTTCAGGCTGCGTAAAGAAAGGAATGAAAGAGGGAGAAGAGAAAGAAGCAGATCCGAAGGGAGAAAAGAAATGAATTCCAAAGCAGAAAGGTCGAGAAGATTTATGTTTTTAGTTTGGTAGTAAACAGAGCCAAACCTACTTTCGCATAAATAAACAAAGCAATACTAATAAACAAATGATAGAAAAGTAGATATGAATCCAGCAGATTAAACACATACGAGATCTAACGTAAGAAAGATCTAATGTATAACACAGCTATTGAGCACAAAGTTTGAATAATTGTATTCTTGTTCTCTGTACATTACATAAGAAAGCTCAAAGTCTTTCTCTCCTCACTTCTATTTCTATCTAAAAAATGTTCACTCTGAATACAACAAGTATTCCCATATTTATAGAAGATGAGGGAGAGAGAAGGCAAAATGGAGCCAACCACTTATTTACAAAGATATTTACAAAATATCTAAAAGTCATGTTGACTTTGACAACTTTGATGGATGACATCATCACATGATGCAACATGGATGATGTCATCATTTGTGCCAACACATTTTAGACATTTCGAAAAGAAAGTCGGAGAATAGAGAGAAGAAGAAGAAGAAGAAGAAGCAGAAGAAGAAGCTACTCATCATCATCATCCTGCGACCTCAGAAAAGGGTTGCTGTTTACGATCTTTCTTGCTCGGAGATGATATGTGGGCCCTGAGCACGGTATTCCAAAAACTTGCTAATCATCGGCCCAAATTGATCCTGTGATGGATCCTTGTGCCGTTCACCATTGCCCAGCAAGTCTCCCATTCGTCTATGAGCTTTTTCTCGGGATTTTGGAATAATCTTTCCTGTCTCAATGAGGAACCCGATGAAGTCCCTACAAAGCCAGGTAGGTTGTTGATAGATTCGAGTGTCGAATGTGACCTCACGCCCTGTCCCTTGAGAAGCTATCTCCTTGAAAATCCGGATAGTGTCATCAGGTGATCTCAAGGTAAGGGGAAGGAGTGAAGCAACCACAGTCATGGTGAGAACAACTTTCTCCATTTGATGCATTGCATCCAGGGCCTCTTCCTTTACCTTGTCTATCTTTTCCAGGAATAATTCTAGCTCATCTATCCGGATAGTCCAGTGGACATAGTTTTGTTGAGGGCCCTTGGATGGCCGAATACTCGAACTTGACCAGATCTTCGGTGATCACCAAACATTTCTTTGGAAGGTCTCGTGCTTTGAGTCTAGCATGCTCTACCTCTTCGATATCGGACTCGCTAATGCTTGGAGTTCCTTATTCACCTTTCGATGTTTAGGTATAAGCTGGTATACTCGCGATTACTCTTTCACTATCCTTGAGGATTTGGCTCCTCCAAGCGGAAACGGCCATACCTTGCTCACCGATCTTTGAATACTCATTGATCTTCTCCTGACTGAGCAGCTCGGGGAGTCTCGGCGCTTGTGGGAGGTGCGCTACCCATCTTCTCACAGTAAGGCTTGGGCGGTATTTGTTACGCTCCTTCCAGTAGCCTTTTCTCCTCTTCGTTTCCTGAAGCTTTTTGCAGAGTGCATCAACCGCGGAAAGAGCTTCCCCCTGGAGACTTTCGAGGATGTCCCCATTGTGACTTGGGTCACGGTGAAATCTGTTTGAGATGATCTTCTTTCTCTTTGAGGGGGTTGGGTACATGCTATTTCCATGACTCTCTCTGCCCGCAGCGCTCTTCGAGAAGCGTGTAACCGGCTTCGTTTCTTTGCTCCTTTAGGCTGGAATGACCGAAAAGTCCATCGGAGCGATGGGGACTTTCCTCTTTTGTTGGCTCAGGCTGGCCGAGAGATCCAAGCTGGTCCTATAGAAGAAGGACCGAGAGACAGAGAGGAGGCAGAAAGCGGTAGAAGAGGGGAAAAAGCGTGGAGACACGCGGCGCGGCATGGAAAGAATAGCCGAAGAAGTGTCCACGGGAGGAAGGGAAACCGCAAGCTGCGAAAGAGATAGGAAGGGAAGGGAGCTCGGAGATGAGGGAAGAAATGGAAGAAGATAAATCGGCGAGGGAGGAGAAGATAGATGAAGAAGCGAGGGAAAGGGTAGAAAGAAGGGGAAAGGACACGACTAAAGGGGTGGTCGTTTGAGTCACTCGAGGAGGAAGGAAGAGAAGAAGAAGGGATAGAAGGGACCTCCGAAGTTGTAGCTTAACGCCTTGAGCATCTTGGGTGGATGGACGTATAGGACTATCCTCTGTCAATCCCTCATCAAGAGTTATGACTTGTTCGTGCCTCGAGGAAGAGGACTTCGGGGCTTCTTCTTGAATGATGCTAGGTTCACCTTACGCACCTTTGCCTTTAATTGCTTTTTGGACCTTGGAGGTGCGTTGCCCAAAGGGGAAGTTGTGAAATCTACCCAAGGTAGATTAGTCCGTTCATGTGGCACCAATGCTCTGCCCTCGCATAGTCTCCTTGACCCTCTCCTCAATTGTTTGAGGAGCCTTGTTCCTGTCAATGGCCGGGAAGGGCCAATTGTCCCCATCTGTGTCATTATACACCTTATCTACTTCATCTTCCGTAGTCTGGAAGCCTTCGGGACAATGGCCACTCCGTATTGGATGATTTACACCAATGCTAAGCGAGTGATCCTTTCTCAGAGTTCCGCCTCATGGAGAACGTCGATGTAAATATCCTCAATTTGAGGGACATGGACTGGATCGAGCCGCTTTTGGCGAGCTGACTTCTTGGGTCAAAGGTAGGCACAGCTGGGAAGTCATGCTTCAAGTTGAGTAGCTCCACTTCTGCGAACATTTCCTTTGCCTTATGGTGGGTGGAGCATGTGTATCGGCCCACTTTGAGGGGGAAAGGAGTTCCCACCCTTCTTTCTTTTGAGGCACTTCTCATGGTATGTGACCAAGACATTTCCTTTACGCAGTTCTAGTAGAATCAGCTTAGGCCCAAAGCATACCTTGGTAGCTCCGGTTGGCTCTCCCAAAAATTTGGCATCCCTCGGATAGGTGAACGTGGGAAATTGGGTGAAACAAGGCCCCCATTTCTCTGTGTTGCCACTATGTTTTGGTCGTCCCAGGCTATGAGTCATGTTTGGCCTCAGTAGGCAGATGACATGATAAAAGAATGCATCGTTAACTTTTGTGAAATGTTGGATGCTATTCTCCAGCCTCAGCTCTGGGTAGTAATCAAATATCTTGGCCTGAGGCCATACTCCACTTCGGTTCAGCCCCGGATAATCCCTTGCCGATGCCAGCGTAGACTACATAGGAGTTCATATGGAACACTCCGTTGTGGTGAACTATTGTAGCTGCTCAGAGATGGTGCTGCTTATTATTTCACCCCAGCAAAAGTGCTGATCGGGTAAATTTTTATTCATTGTCTCCAAGTACCGCAGCATCCACTTATGGAAATAGTGGGCATCTGAAAGCCCGAAGACTCTGCTCAGGAAGGTGATAGTATCGCTGAGCTCCTCTGAGAAATCACTTCGGTGGATAGTCTGAGGCCACCGGGTCACCACCTTCTTGTTCTTTAGGTAGACCTCATTCATCAACTGCATGCATTGGTCTTCGTTGTCTTCCCAGGCCTTGATGCATTCTTGTTGGCTAACAGCCACGAAGTTCCGGTGATGAGGGATGCCGAAGCATTATTTCAAAATGACGGGCAGTGAGGTTTATGACTACCTCGCCCTTGCTATTTTCGACACATCTTGTGTCTTTGTTGTAACATTGGGCAATCACCATCATGAATTCGTTGTTGGCCAGTACGACGAGGATTCCTCCCAAGTGCGTGGGCACCGCCTGTTAACTTGTCCATCCATGGACTCCTTGTAACTTTTTGAGTCCTAACCTGAGATTCCTCCATGTCAATGTGACCCAATTACGAGTCTCGACATCCATCTTGCACTCGGCCCGTGATTCGGGCATCGACCCTCCGATTCTTAGCCGTCGCCTTAGCCTTTCCTCTTGGTTTGGTGGGTTTCTTGCTTGACATAGTACATGTGTTCTTTTGAACTCGATTCTTTGATCTGCATGAAGAAGAAGTGAGACCCAATCCTGAAAAGTTGAATTAGTCATTTGATCTTCCATTGGAATGCTATGAGAAGAAAGACTTAGAGATTTTAAGGCTTAGGGCGCGGGCGCATGAAAATTGCATGTTGAAGCCAAATGGATAAGGCGCACAAAAAAAGAGTGTTGCGAGAGGTTATCTTTTGGCGCGGCGCATGGCGCATAGATGTGTGCATTGCATTTTATAGCGGGGCGCATGAAAATTAAATAGTGTTACATTTGGATTCGGTGCGCCCTTTGGCGCATTGATGGACCGTGTAACATGGATTTTGTGCTCCAAAAGGGATATGGCGCAGCGCATGAAGGGTTTACATAACATCATGTTGCCGGCGATCGGGGAGCGCCACGTCTTTATAGCTTTATACTTGGCGCGCGTAAGGCTTGTGTTGCATCAAACCAGGTGCGCCCTTTCAGCGCATGGAAATGGGATGTAACATGGATAAATGGTGCGCCAAAGGCTTTTAAGGAGGCGCGGGATTTATACTTGTAGCATGCGAAAAAGGCGCGCTTTGAGGGCGCATGAATTCTAGATGTAGCAGGACAAAAGGCTGCGCCATTGGCGCGGATTTCAATTATGCAACAAGGCGGATAGATGCGCCGAGGGGCGCAACTGTCTTAAGTGCAACAAGACGCGCCAGTGCGCCATAGAACTAAACTCTTTGCTCAAACCTTTTCATTCTTTCCTCCATTTCAAAGGTTGCTTGGACATATAAGGTTTCAGAGAAAAGTTTATCAGACCAAGCCATTTTCAAAACAACACCCCTTTACCAGCAGATCTGGAAAGAGGGAGGGAAGGGAGGAGGAAAAGAAGAAAATGAGATGGGACAGCACAGGGGGGAAGCTAGTTCAATCCAATTCTTATTTAAACACCGGCTAACAAACCAAAACACAGACCAAGAACACTCAAAGAACCGAAAGCACAAAAACGGAGAAGAGGGAGAACCTCTCACCTTAGATATATAGCAAAAGTTTGGAGAGCGGGTCCACGGTGGGCAATGAAAACGGCTGAGCGTAGCAGGTGATCAAGTCCAGAATGATCACGTGCTTTCAAAAGAATGAAAATGACGTTGGGCGCATGTACGTATATTTATAGAAAAATTGGTCATCAATGTGCCAACCACTTTTGAAATGGCGCATGAAAGTTGCTTTGTCGGCGAGAAGGAAAGCGTGCGCCCTTTGGCGCACGAAAGTATTTGACAACAGAAGATTGAGCGCGCCTTTGGCGCACCATATGCATTGTCGACATGAAGTTATGTGCGCCCTTTGGCGCACGAAAACTTCGTGTTGCAGCGAGACTATGTGTGCCCTTTGGGCGCAGAGGAAATGTGTAAACAAAAGCGATATCATAATAAGGCGTAAGCCTTGGCACACACAAAGAGACTCAACATCCTTTTGGTGCCGCTGAAGACGTGCTAATATGGAAAACCATGCGCCTAAAGGCTTTAAGTGGGCGCACGAAAACTTTGTGTTGCAGTAAGGCAAATCCATGCGCCTGACTCAAAAAAGGCTCAAAAAGACTAAGTTCAAAACTAGATTTCTGAGAAGGGATTTTACTGAATGTTTCGACATACGAAGGATCCCTAACGAGGATCGAACGAAACAAAATTACAGAGTGTGGTTATCGGTAAAATTTCCCTTGTCCCAATTTCTGGGATAATGGCTAGCTCTTCAAGGACTATCTTTGTGGCGAACTCGGGAGTAAGAGAATCATATTTCGTGTGCTGTATCCCATTGGGTGCGAGTCAAAAAACAAGGGGACCGGAGGGAGAATAGGAAACATACCATAAACCAACCAAAAGCAAACACTGCAGCAACAAACACACAACAAAATATATTTGTACAAAGAAACCAAGCTCACTACTGAAAAGATCTTGAGATGTTCCCGGCCTGAGGAAAGCAGAAGGTTCAGCTCCGTCAGATGAATGGAAAACTATTCTCTCATTAGTTCTTGATTTTGAAGGGCCCTCTCCATGGGAATCAAATTTTTAGTGCATGCCTTTTGGCTCTCTTCGCTTGTCCTGAGGACAAGATCTCCCATGAAAATTTCTCTTGTGGCTTTCTTATCAAAGCCTCTTTACTTGATTAACGTACGTAACTT